>SSNR01000023.1:3900814-4069364 GCA_006937965.1 Callopanchax toddi
CCCCCCCCCCCCCCCAGTTATTCTATAAGTTTTTAGTTGTTGTCTGCTTTAATATTTTCTGTCGAGTGGTGTGTATTTGTAGAAGATTTAGTGGACTGGGAGTTACCTTAGCCTGAATGGCCAACCTAATTCCAGTCAATTTGTTCATTTATGAGGTAACGTTATTACAACCCTTCCTATGTACAACCGCAAAACATAGACCGCCTGCCGCCACCTGGGATTCAGCTGTGAAACATGAGAAATGGAGGGAGGAGAGAGGAGAGAGGGAAATGAATAGAAAAATTGATTGAACAAATATAAAGAGAAGAGTTTTGTTTTTGTTTTCTTACATGAGGATTTATGATAGAAATTCTATTGTAGGCAAACAGAAGATTAGACCTCTATTAGGTGGAGATTCCTCATCACTGCGTTTCATTTTCATATAATCAGAGACTCCTATCGGGTTTTGTCCCTTTGGTTTTAGCCACCACGTTGTGCTGATTGTAAAATGGCTGACTGGAACTCTAGCCGTGCAGGAGGGAGCTTAGCACTTTGGCTGGGAGGAGGAGGGAGGAGGGGGAGACATGTGTGCATGTTTGACCGTCTAGACTCAAAGCCCATGTGTTGCAAAAAGTGTACTCAATGCCTGAAGCCAAGGCAAGTTGGGAGGGTACCTGTCCTTATCTGCCCCGTGTGTGAGTGAGTCAGTCCTGACTAAACCGACTGATTGCTATCAGTGTGTTTGTCTGGCTCTGATCTTTTGCTTTGGAAAAAGGTGGAACAGATGTGTGTGTCTGAGGAAATAGACAGACAGTCACATGTTGTCTGTCTGTCTCCTCGTTTGTCTTGGCTCTCTGCCTATTTTTTTTCAGTTTCTATCTGTCATCTGTTTGTGTAACCGTCCACTTGTCAGACTTGTCCTCATCTGGGGTCTTCTGTGTTTTATTATCTCTTATCTGTTTGTACAAGGCCACACCGAGAGGAAAATAAGTGATCTCAACCTGTACATTAGGCAAGGCTATAAGTTTTTCCAAGAACTAAGCAAGAACTGGACATATAGATCTGAAACAAAGTCCACTCGTATTATTTCACAGTGTTAATCAAAGAACTTGTACGAAAAAGGGGGTATATTCCTTTAATTGCCCCACTTTACTGCCCGGTTCCCTCGTGGGTTTTTATTGATTTGGCTGTTGAAACAAAGTGTGGCTCACAGTCCATGGATAAATAGCTTATTGGATTAAGACCTTCATATAAAAGCCTCTAGTGTCTGTGTGGTGTGCCAGGTGGGACCTCCAGAGCACTGGACCCCAGTAAAACCACACCAGCACACTTCGTCATAAGCAGAGAAATCTTTGTTTCGTTTTCCAGTCTTCTTAGGATCTTTTGAGGAAACGGCGACTTAAAAAGAGGCACAAATGTTTGCATCACACACTTTGGCATCTCCAGTATTTTTGTTTTGCATGATTCAAACAGGAAGTGTGTGTGTATCTCCAGTTTGATCTTTGACACAGTTGATGACTGCAGCAGAACAGGATGTGGTTTGGAAACAGACAGGGTGGGACAGACTGTCTCAGTGAGCGTCTCGGTACGTGTCCTTCTCCAATTTCCCTCTAACTGTCTGAAGCAGATTGCACCCAAATAAAGGCTGTTTACTTCCTCCTGTGGGGGTGAAGGAGAAGAATAAGCTGTTCTGCCGGCTGCGACCCCTCTGCCTCACAGTCCTGAAAATGGGCCGAGGGAGGGGGGGTTGCCTTCAAGGAGTTTTTCCGTTTTCATACCCAGCCTCTGATGTCAAGGTTTGAACAGATGTGAAGATAGTAGTTTATGTTTTAGGCTCCAAAAGGGATTTTAACATCACACAATAACAAACAAGCTGCTGGTTTGGGATAAAAGGTCAGATCAAAGCTTTATTGTGCCCTTGATAAGATTTGCCATCAGGCTTGTAGAGACTTGTGTTTATGCGTGTGTGTGTGTGGGTGTGGGTGTTTTTTATCCTGTGAATGATTTTACAGTTTCCCTATGATGTCAGTAGCCTACTTTTATATATTTTCTTACAAATAACTTTCAAAAAAGAAATTGAGTTTTGCTCCTAATTTATTTTTTAAATAATTGAAAAGTTCTCTCCATAGAAAGTGCAGCACTTAAGTCTGTATGTGCGTGCGCGCGCGTGTTTGGTGAGCTTTGTATATGTTTCATTATGCATGTAAGGAGACAGCGTGTGTATTTATAGCCAAGAGTAACTGTGTGTGTGTGTGTGTGTGTGTGTGTGTGTGTGTGTCTGTGTGTGTGTGTGTGTGGCTCTGAGACAGCAGTCATCTGGAGCATCCACGTGACTGGGAGGAGGAGAGCTTGACCTCAGACTTGCTTGCTCTCTGTGTGGCAGTGTGTCAGTCTGTGTCGATGGCACCTTCGCCTTTAGAGGAACACAACCTTCTCTAAAACGACGGGGTAGATAGAAACTGTTTGTGTTCTGCAACAAATCGATACATTTTTTAGCTAGAAGTCTTTACCTCAAGCAAAAAAAACTCAACTGGTACACAAACAAACCAACCTATTACTGAATCCAGTACTCTCAGTGGAATGACATGTTTAACCCTAAAATTGGGTAAAAGTTGAGAAACGGCATAAAAAGACTTAAAATAGCTTTAATTTTTTTTCCTCCTGGTTTGTAAAACTTGAAAACATCCAATACGATGTGAATTTCAAGCTGAAAGGCGAGACAGGTGCTGTGGTGTTGCAGGTGCAAAAGTTAAATGTTTGTGCTTTGCAGATGTCACTCAGCAGAAATGCAAAGCTGCCACTGAAGTGCTTTTACTCTGCGTGTTTTGTCAGGGTGTTTATGATAATGTAGAGTTATGGATGTGTGTAGCACAGGAGCACTTGTAACTGTTGGCTTTAACGGCACTCAAAAAGCACTTTTTGCCACATTATTGCATCTGCTGCAGAAATGTCACGTGCACCAACGGTCGGGGGACCAAACGGAGGCTCTGGAAGTGGGTCATTGTGGGAGTTCACATGGCTTTGTGTGTCTGGAGCGGAGTGTTTCATTGCGCTGGATGAGTGTGGCTGCAGCAGCAGCAGGCAGACTGCTGGTGATTAGGAACAACAGGACAGAGTTCAGCTGAGCGAGTGCGTGGAATGCTAATCCACATTGTCAGAAGGCGAGCCTCAGCCTCACAAGGGGCCAGAGACGTACCGGGGTTAAGGGCTGTTTGTGTGCACTACACGTGTGCATATGTGTGTTGCAGACGCTATCTAGATAAGAGAGGTGCTTCATTAGTGCAGATTAGCAGTGAGTAGCAGCCTGGTGTGTGTGTGTGTGTGTGTGTGTGTGTGTGTGTGTGTGTGTTAGTTAATAAAGCAAGGTGGGGGTGGGAGAAGAGAGATAGGAGAAGAAAACAGTTGTGTTGAAATGTGCAAACGTTTGCACACATTCATTAAGGAACAGAGAGCAGCAGTGATAATGAGCACGGGTGTGTATGTGTGTGTGTGGGCGGTGGGCGTAAAGCTGTCAGGTGAGCTGGAATTATGGCGTGAGACGGGTGCCTATATGTGGACACGCATGCTCACAGATACAGACGGCATCCTCTATTCTTCCTCATGTTTACACTGAAACCTAAAACCAAGTCTCAAAACGTCTAATACGGTCCAATGTGGTCCTCTAATTCTAAATGGTTTGCACAGATATAGATACACACACCACCACACCTTTGGGTGAAGTAGATGAAGGATCTCAGTGTGTGTTTATCTTTCTGTCATAGGCAGACACACACCAACACACTCTACGATTAAGGCAATATAGTAAAATGTCCAACTCCTGCCACCTTTCAGTCTTTATTTCTCTCCTCCTCCTCTCAGTGCTGCGTTCCTGCCTTTTGAAGACAAAAAGGGAAAAGCACCAACCTCAAATAAATGGACAAGCCCCATTTCTTTATGTACACACACCTAGCTCCAGCCTTCTCCATTTACATGCTCATTCATCCATGCTCTTGTAAATAAGGTACAATCCTCTACACTCTTCACACAAGGGATCGCAAACAAATTAGGACTGCTTTTAGGTTGCTGCTTTTAAAAATGACCAGAGATAGAAATGACACAAACAGCAGGTTTTGACTTATTGTCACTTTTTATAACAGTATTTAAACATCTTTTTAAAGAGCAGCTACATACTGAAGAGGCCAGGCCTTTTTTTGTTTGACAAAGGACTTTTAAATTGAATAAATATATATCAAGATGATAAAATGGCAAAAAAATAAAATAAAAAAATCAGATTTTTGTTAACAATTCAAGGTTCAGCTGCTAAGTAAAGCTGCTACTGGACTTTATTAATGATTAGTGACTAATTCTTGAATTGTTCTTGGACTGTTTAGCTTTTGTAATGATAGAATCCCAGAGGAAAATCCTTTAGCCCAGCTGATGAAGGTTTTATATTGTGTTTATAGACATCTTTAAATGTCTAGTAAGTCATTTATTGATGCTTTCTACAACCCGTATCCTATTCCTCTTCACTTTAGCTTTCCATCGGATTCCGTCTCCTCCTCCCACATCCACTCCTCCTTCCCACCTAGCAGCTCTCTTTTTAATGCTGGAAATTCATGTTCCTCTGGTGTCTGCTCTACCTGTCAGTTCATTTCAAAGTGTGAGTGTGTGAGTGTGTGTGTGAGTGTGTTGAGAGACCCGTCTGTTCCTGATAAGCATCATCCCGGTCAGTTCGTGGCCTCTCGTCGAGCGTGCCCCGTGTTTGCTCAAAATGCACACACAAAGAATCAGAAAGGCGTAACTAGAATAACAGACAGCAGCTCAGGACGGTATGGAGCTGACACCATGACTTCAATACATTCAGACTCACAAATGTTCATCTTCCTGTTGAGTGAGAGGTTCACTCTCAGGTGATGATGGCAGGCCATGCATGACTGCTTGTGTTTTATTCATAGGCCTTCCTCTGCAGTCATCTCTTTACTTTTTTCTTCTTGCACAGTATCACCTTTCTTCACCGACTGCTGCTCACTTCTAATGCTGTTTGTTTCTATTTTATTTTTTCTGGTTGCCGTGTATATATATCTTTTAAACGTCATTTATCTTTTTCATTTCCCTCTGTAACTTTGAGCCTTTCTCTTCCTCTTGCACCCACGCTCCGTGACAGGCTCAGTCATTTATAATTCTTCAAAGTGCTATAACAAATCTATTATGTGCTTCGTCTTTCTTTGAAGGAGAGTTAATTCAACCGCCCTGTCTGTCTTTTTGTGTTTCAGAAGTCAGGGGAGGAAGAGGAGATCCAGCTGAGGAAGTCCTCGGTAGATCTCTGCTCCGCCAGTGACAAGTTAGTTGACGCAGAACCTGCGAGAAAGGTCAGTAGTTGTTTCCCCCTTCTGCAAGCATCCATTCGTCACTATAACCCTCCTCTAAACACACACATGCACACACACACACACACACACACACACACACACACACACACACACACACACACACACACACACACACACAGGTCAAATCTCAGGGTCACCACCCTCATCCTCACTCTGACACACACACCGTGTTTACCCGTTCGTAGCGGCACGCGTCTCCCCTCCGTCATGTCAGAAAAGCCACTGCTCTCCACCCCCTTCACCCCTCTTCAGCACACACAAGTTCACATGCAGGGAAGAAGCTTTTTATCACGATTATCTTCTCTTCTGACTTGTGCACAGTGTCTCAGCTGATGCCTGATGGGTAATCCCTCACTCACATCTCACATCTATCCATGCATATATTAGCTTTATTAGATTATAGCTCCAAGAGACGGCACACATTTCCATCTTCTCCTTTCCTCCTGCTGTTTGCTTTTATATATGTGTGTGTGTGTGTGTAGTTCAGCTGCACTAAACTAATTCTGTTATTATAATGTTAGATACGTGGGACTTATTCTGTCTCGTCTATTCAAACAGGAAGTTTCTTCATAGTTGAATAAATAATCTGAGATGGTGCTTGTTGTCATCATAACACAGTATTTAACAGGCTGTTTGTGTGTCTGTGTGATTTTTGTTTTCTGAAGGGGAAACCGTCTCCACCCGCTCTGGTGTTCAACCGTCTTTTCACAGATATCAAGGAGGAGCCAGGACACCCCACCCTGGTCCATCCCAGGTATTACACTTCACCTGTGTCTATTCATCATCCCTTAAGACCAATCAGAGCCGGTTTATTATCACTTCTCATATAAACGTCTACACACACACAACCCAGAGGTGATAAAAACAGGATGATTGCAAATTGTAGCACATTAATGGTGGCTTTTAAGAAGAAAACATTAAAACCTCCTGGTAACTGTCTTTCAGTACCTGAAACTTTATTACTTTATCTGCTGTTTCACATTCAAGCCAACATCTGAAACAAATTTAGCTATTTTTTTCTGCTCTGCTGTTAAATTTCTGTTTGAGTTTAGTTTCATTTCTATCCCTGATTTCATAATAGTGCCCTCACTCATCAGCTATTTTTCCCTTCCATCCTTTTTCACATTCTTCCACTTCTCCTTTCTTTATTTTCTTCCCTTCCAGCTCTGTCTCGGTCCTCGGGTCACGACGTCTGTCTGAATATGGCTCAGTTTTAGCAAATCTTTCAGCAGTAATCTGTCCCAGATTAAAGCCTGGAATTAAAGGGTTTACGGTGCTGTTGCTGCATGTGACTGCCTTTGACATGCTGTGTGCAGGCTTGCCGACATCAGGCCAGACAAATTGGAGGAGGATTAAAGCCATGATCACCTGCCAGCATCACGCGACTTCTACATATTTTAAACCAGTCAAGTTTATTTCGTTGCAGCTTTAGTAATAATAAAATACCCTCCTACACTCAGACAGCAGTTAAAACGGTTTTTAGGTTGCTACAAACATCCAGTCGATCTGGTCTGAGTTGGTTCATGTGAAGGAATCTCAGATTCCCACTCAGGCAAACCTGCAGTGCTTCATTTCCATCCAGAGCAGAGGAAGACTTGGTTGCTGTAGCGTTTCATGCAGAGTCCCACTGAGCTGTCAGGCTTAACCTAGTTCAGTGCTCCAGCCTCTGTGCTGTCTGGAGGGGCTTGCCGGTCGGCGGGGGAGGGGTTCAAAGCTCCTCTTCTTTCCCGCCGTGCAGCTGAGAATAAACAGAACGTGTTGGTTTAGTGGCTTCACAGCATCTCCAGGCAGTATCTCTCTCCCAGTTGGACCACTACCTGGACATTAGTGATAAGCTGAAGGTCTGTTCAGGCTGAGGTCCTGTGAACACATGATAAGAAATATCCATATTCCTCACTTTGTTTCAGCACCTGACATCAGATGTGACTTTAGGCTAAAACAAAGAGCGTCCTGTGATTCTGGTGTGTTTGATGGGCGGGGACAAACTGCTTTTGTCTTCAGAAGTCTTCCCATTTTATAAAAAAGGCACAACTGCATAAACCACTGGTCCCAGTAGAATTACAATATCTAACACAAACTGAAACGATGCATCTTCAAAACTAAAATCTTTTAGCATTACACTCCTCTTTTATGTGACTGAAGGGATTCAATTTAAAACCAACATTTTAAACATCTCTGTGTCTGTTTGTGCTCCTGTTTAACAGCTACTACCTGTACACGTACGATAAGATGGTGGCTCCCAACGTGTCGCTGAGGAGGGAGGCGGAGATGAGCCCCGAGATGCTCGGAGTGCTGCTCAAACATCACTACAGCCGCAGAGTTCTGGGCCACGACGAACCGCCAATGGGTCAGTAAAAACACACAGCAAACAAATGAACATAAACCAAACTAAAAATGGAAAAATGAACGGCTGATTAATAGCAGGTTTATGAAGACCGAACCACTGCATTAACACGAGAAATCAGGCTGCATCTAATTTTGTGTTCCTGTCATTACCAGTTTAACATGAGATGATTACAGTTGTAGAGGAAACTGGTTTTACATAATGGCTTCTCTGCACTATTTAAAAAATTGGACTAATGTTTAACCCTATAAAATATTACCATAATATATACAGTATGCGCTTTAAACTATGACCTTTAAAACTGAGGTCACTCTTTCCAGCAATAAACAATTAAAGGCATCATCAGCATGAATGAATAATAAATGTTTTAAAATGCTTCATGAACATATTTTTTGCAGAAACAAACATAATTTCATGAAATTCTGATGGAATTATAAACATGTGTAGACAGGAGGATTTAACTCGTTTATAAATTATTTAATAAACGGGAAAAAATAACAAAGAAATTCACAGGAAGTATTTTTTTAAATGGTTAACCATAAATAAATGAAGATTTATTAAAATATTTTGCTGTTTGGACGTTTTTATAATAGATAAAGGAGGGACGCTCTTTTCATTAAATATACATTTTTAATTAGAACTCGTTTGTGTGTGTGTGTGTGTGTGTGTGTGTGTGTGTGTGTGTGTGTGTGTGTGTGTGTGTGTGTGTTGGACACAGTCTGACGCACGTCTGCTATAAATACTTGACATCAATGCAGTGAACAGCAGCTGTCTACATGCAGCATAAGCAGAAATGACTGGCAGATCAAGTTCACACAACTCACTCGGCGCCGACACATGCTTACTGTAAACATACAACACACACACACACACTCTGCAGCCTGCAGTGATGCACAGAATCGTTCATTGACCTTCAAATTACAGCTCTGCGGGCTCCTGACTATCGATGAACAGCGTGGTGGAAGCAGCAGTGACCTCCTCTCTGAGCGTATACATGGAGACAGAGAGGATGAATCACAGGAACGATTTCCGTCTGTCATTATTAACGCAATGTCTGACTGCCAGGCTGCCCTCTCTTTCTCTTTCTCTTTCTCTTTTTTTCCAACCAATCTGTCTGCCTTCCATCTATCCTCCATCTCTCTGTTTTCCTGGCAGCCAGCTCTACATCCTCTCTGAGTCGGCTCCCCGTCTGTTCTTGTACTTCTCTTCTCGTCTCTTCCATCCATCCATCCATCTTTGTCTCTTTCCTCTCTCTGCCTCCCTCTCAGTCTGCTGTCAAACCCTCCTCCCACTCCTCTTCTCCTGCTGTGAGCTCTACTTTTTTCATCCCTTCTTGTTGTGTTTTCTCCCTCTTCTCTCACTTTTTCAGAGTGCTTTTCATCTACCTCTACTCAATGAAAACACTAACTCTCTGTACAGGAAGCAGGCTAGAAATTTATTGCAGTTAATGTTAAAAAATGCATCTTAAAAGGACTTAAACTCGATGACGATTGCTTCATTTGGAGGTTATTTGTGCAGGATTGTCATATTCTGAAACGTAACTGGCGTGAATAGAGAATCTAATCTGAATGAATCTAAGCTGAATATCAATTCTCTGAATGAAATCGAATCATGGTATTACCCCAGATTAACATCCCACCCACTATTTCCCATGATGCACACCTTACAGACCACAGTAAGGGAACAAACCAGAGCATAAAGAAACCAGGAGTCGGTGCAGAGCGGAGCAGCGCTCCTACACAAGCCCTTAATTCTTTTTTGTGTGTCTGAGGGCAAAAAGACAGAATTTGTGGGCGAGTGTTTGCAGTTGCCATGTGGATGTGTGCGCTTTCGTTTAGGAAGAAGTTTGAGCTTTTATGAGGTTATGTGAGGGTGTTACTAAGCGGGAGTGCGCACCAACATGACGCTCACGTCTTGCCTTTCAACCACGTCCTTTTTATTCTTTTCCTTCACCCTCCTCTTCTTTCTCTCCTCAGATCTTCACGCGTCGCCTCCCGTTACTGCTGCCGTAGAGGAGGCCAAATCCCAAAGTGCCGCTGCTGCCTCGGCCACCGAGCGGGAATGCCAAACCCAGGCAGTTTCCATGGAGATGAGCAGCCCGGGCTGCAGGAAAGCCACCCACATCCCCGCCCACATGCCTCCTCTTCCTTCTCCGCCTCCCTCGTCTGCCTCGATGTTGTCATCGGAAACGGAAATAGCAGCTAAGGACACGAGCTGTGCTGCTGCAGCGACAGTGGGGGGGCTGGAGGACGACAAGGACAGGATTGTGGTGGAGATCATGCAGATGTACAGCAGGCAGCAGGAGAAGCTCAACTCCACCCTGCACAAGCAGCTGCAGCTGGAAATGGTGAGTTGGTGGGCGGAAAAGATGAATGACTGTCCGGTTAACTGGACTGTAACGGTTCCCGCCATTAAAAGCATCCTTGATGTGGAGGTGATGCTTGCCTTCCACCAACCCCTCCATCTCCTCCTCTAACCACTGAGGAGATGGCCCTGTTTGTTTGATTACAATTAACAGAACACATAGAGGAAGTGACAATTTTATTAATGCATATTTTAAAACCAACAAGTTTATTTTCTTTTTGCACATATGGAAACAGAACAGAGCTACTTTACTGCTCACAGCTTCTGATGAATTGTGTGTTTTTATTTAAACCCACTGATGGCATTTGGAGAGAATTCATCATCTAATGTGAGATGTTCTTCACTTGGTCACAAATCCTCCATCAGCAGTTGGCACTAATTTAAATTTATGCACACAAATCTTTTTTCCACTTGTTTTTTTTCCCCTTTTACTACAATCTGTCCTCCCACTAAATAGATGAAAACATGTCAGAGGTCACCAACACAGTTTTGGATTCTGTTAGGATTTGGGCAGCTTTGACCCTCTTGTGGCATCAAACACCAGCCCTTTCTGTAATTTCAAGTGTTTTTCCTTCAGGGGTCATTGCAGTGTCACATTAATATTATTATTTTTCCTCAACTTCTTGTCTGTAGGAGCTGGAGGCGTTGCGAGGGGGCGAAGCAGCAAGGCTACGCGAGCTGAGCGCTGAGCAGCGGGAGCTGCGCAGCGAGCTGGAGGCGGTGCACAGCGAGCAGGCTCGGCAGCTCAGCCAGGCCCGCCAGGAGCAGCTGGAGCTGGAGACCCGTCTGGAGCAGCTCCGACAGCAGGCCTGCGCATGTGAGCCGGGGACCCAGCGCCAGCAAGAAGCCCACTACACGGCCCAGGTACGAGCTGTCAGCACAATCCGTTTAAAATTATAGGTGAAAACACAAAGAATATATGACTCGTGTGCTTTTTTATCTAAGAATACTCAAGCGGGAGGAAAAAACAGCTTTTAATATATTAATTACATTTTCCATTTCTGTTTGTGTTATTATATGCAGAATAAACGGAACAAAATGTTTACACTCTCGTTTGTAGATATTCCAGATATGATTAATTTTGCCCTATGTGGGTCACTGTGTGAACAGTGTAAGAATGTGAAAACACACACAGACTGTTTGGGTTTCCACCAGATTTAATCTTGAGGCAGTGAGGCTGTGTTTTGTTGGCTGGGGCTCAGACCTGCAGGATCACCTCCTGTCTGTCGTCCAGCCTCCTCCTGCTTCTGGGTGGAAAACTTTATAACTTTGTGTTCTCAAAGCAGAGTTTAAACTTTATTTCACTTCATACTTAATTGGATGCATCAAGAATAAAGACTTCAGACATTTTAGAAGTTTTCTGATGTTTACGTGTCTCCTCCCAGCTGTCAGAGCTCCGTCAGAGGCTAGAGCAAGCTGAGGCTGACCGACAGGAGCTGCAGGAGGAGCTGCACAGAGAGAGGGAGGCTCGAGAGAAACTGGAGCACACCATTGCCCAGCTCAAGCAGCAGATGGCCCAGTCTGGTATGATGGGAGGCAGCCCATCTCCTCCTCTCACCCCCTCCACCGGACCCCTGAACGCCCACTCTCCACCCTGCTCTTCCTCCTTGTCTGAGGCCCCAGCGACTGGCCAAAAGTAACCCCTCCAGGCGCCCCCTTCCCTTGTTTTCCCCTTCCCCCGTCTCCCGCCAACTCTACAGACACACACATCAAAGGACTGTCTTTGAGTTGTGCTTCTCACCCGCCTTTCTTTTTCCTTTTTTAATTTAACATTACCTAAAAGTTTCCCCCCCTATCTTTAAACAGTATTTAAATATTTTTGGGCATGTACGTGTGATTTAATTTATAGTTTTTACTGAACAAACAGCTGCTCTAGAGACATGAGGCTGGTCACGAAGAGACCAACCACACTCATCACTATGTCCCCCACTCTGATGGACCCTGGAGATCAATCCTGGAGCAAAAGACTTGATTTTGGACTCTGCTCCTCACTGGTGAGACTTCATGCTACTACCTGACACAGCAGCCAGCGCTCAGAGACACACAATACTACCTGGGTGTGTGCCTCCTCTTTCTTTATATAGATAAACCCCCAAATTACCAGCGAGGGACTGAAGAGACATTTCAATTAAATCTTTTTGTTTGGGACTCCTTCTAGACACAAATATATTATAAAATTCAAAAATATCAAGTGTTTATGGAGAAAAAGACCTTTACTGTACAGAGATGTTGTAAAACCTCATGAAAATATGCCAATAGTGATGCTAAAGTTGGAAATGACTGTTTTGAGTGTGACACCCCTCTGTGAAATGGCCTGGACCACAGATCGGTTTCCTCCTCTCTCTGTTGGGCAGCACCTGTTGGACTCCTCTGTCTTCTCGATCGATCCACCAGCTGCCCAACATCTCCTCAAACTCTCAACGCACAACTTCCATCAGTGCAAAGCAGTGTTTTGCGCTTAATGTGTCCTTTTCTTTCAAAATCTTGTGGTGGTTGAGAGTGTCTGGACAAAGAACTCGTTTTTCTTTCTCTGAAGGAGAAAGGCAGAGAGCAGTAGCTGCACTGTGTTATCACGATGATTCATACAAATGCATGCACACGCTCAAGTGTGTCGGTGTGTTGCAGGCATTCATGCAGAACAGCAGCCCCATCTTTTCCAGTCTCTCTGCTCTCAAGGCTTGTTGTTGTCTGCAGGTTTTACCCCCTCGCTGTTTGTCAGAGAGCCATCTAAGACATGACAACAGTTAGTAGAGAGAGGTGTATTTTTCCAGTTAAGGGAGCGAGGGAGGGAGAGGGAGGAAGAGAAGGGAGGTCTGATGCTCTTCCTCCTTGCTCGCGGCAGTCTGGGTGGCCTGGACTGCGGGGGTACTGAGGGATTCCTTTTTTGTACCGCCAAAATGAGGGCAGCTGCTGTTGTCTGGGGCCCTCTCCCCTCCGTCGGAGGCACCCATCTCCAGCATCACATCATCTGGGGGATGGGGGGGGGGCACCCTGCATTTTATAGATGTCCACAAGAGTGATCAGACATGTGGTCAGAGATATATTTAAAAGAAATCACTTTACTGTGTCAGTTGCCAGGCAAAAGCGCTTTTTATTGCCACTAAGAAGATCCCTGTGAGCGAGTGTGTGTGTGCGTGCGCGCGCGTATGTGTGTGTAACTTTGTAATGGGATCAGCCTCGGCTAAACTTTGAGCTTTTTTTATGCATCTGCTGTTAATGCAAATTGATAAGACATTCCACTGTGCTCCATCCTGTCTCGATGCAGATTTTCTTACACAGCTTCCCTTTACAACAACGCACGTCGGCGCGCACAGCGGACAGTCGTGGTTTGTGTGGCCATCACGAAAGCAGGTGCAGATAAAAGCAAACGTCGTTCCATTTAAACATTTATTGAGATGAGAGAAAATATTTAACATATTAACTAAAGATTTATATTCACTTTGTAAATAAAGTAGTCATTAATATATTAACTGTTCTTATATAAATAATCTTTAAAAAAAAAAAGAAAAAAAAAAGGTATATAATTTGGACCAGAACTAAGGCTCCAGTAGGCCTAAATGTTTTTTTTTTTTTTTTTTAATAAACAAGTGATATTTGCAGAAATGAAAACTTGGCTTTTCTTGAGTGGATGTGGGGGGATGAAGTGCATGGTTTACTTGGCAGAAAAAGGAAAAAAAAAACTTTGTTACACACTTCTCCCCCACTTTTAGAAGTGATGCATCTGTTTTTTGGGTTTCATCTTAGCAGACTGTTTAACGTGTGATGTAAGCTTTATTTTTCGCTCCTATTTGAACTCCCTGAGCTAACTCCGCTGAGCTAAATTGAAGATTTGTTTAAGAAAATCGACAGAAAACAAAGAAAAAAGTTTTTGCATGTTTCGCTGCCCTTACATTTTGTGTAACCAGGTTACTCTGTCAATTAGTTTTTTATTTAAAAAAAAAAAAAAAAAGGACTGAAGGCTTCCCTCCAAGTAACGCATGAATACTGAAAAGTTGATATTAATGGTTAAAGTTGCCGGTTGAATTTAAAGTCAAAGTAAGATGATAAAGAATGTAAATTGTAGCCTGATTTGATTGAATGTGTGTGTGTGTGTGTGTGTGTGTGTGCGCGTCGGATTGATTCACGGCTGCTCCGATGAGGGAAAATAAAAAAACCCCATGTAGCTCTGGATGTTTGTTTTCACATTTAAATCATGTGTTATCCTGTCAGTGGTCGCTTAGATGATAATCAGTATTAGCTTTTATCACTTATTTGGTTCCAAAGCAGAACATAAACCTAAAATATTTTTTAAATCCAACAAACAATCAGGTTCCTAATAAACCTCCTGAAGCCCATTTTGTTTCTTTTAGTGTAGTTTGCATTTCATACACAAGAAGGCGCTGTTTCGCCTTTTTAAACATACTATGATGTGACAAGTCCTAACTAATAGGACAGAATTATCCCTTATAACACAGCATGCTGGGCCCTTTCTTTTGCTTTTTGCAGTGTTACGAGACTTTAGATCTAATTTAGATAAGATTTCTGGGCATGGATTTTGCTAAACTAACAAAAACAAAGAGAAGGAGCCATGTTTTATCAAACTTCTCCCAGAGGCAATGCCAAATGTGTTGCTGGAGGCTTGCTTTTTAGTCAGGGTTGTAATTTTCAACCAGTAAATATTAGAGCTGCAGTGGTGATTGATCACACTGATCACAACGTTATATCCAGTTTCAGCTTATACACATCATGTTAAGGATGTAAATTTAAAAAAAGAAAAGAAAAAATAATTCATTGCTTTGCTCAAAAAGAAGCTTTCCCCCCCTTTGCTGTTTGGAAACATGAAACGCGGTGTCTGTGTCTGACCATTGCATACTACGTTGCCAATACAGTGTGATGAGACTTTTGTTCTTGCATGAATAGAGACACTGTTCTCCTACCTCATGTTGTGATATAAGATGTTTTTTAAGCAGAGGACACTGCATCTCTAACTGTTGAGCATCATTATTTACTAGTAAATTACATACCTGTAAATGCTTTTAGCCGATACCTCAGCTGTATCTAGTGTTTGTTTATTTCTGTTTATTTTTTTCTTCCCTTCTCTGATTTCAGATCTTGTAAATATACCCTGTATAGACAATGAACTTGGATCAAATTCAAGTAAAGTTCTGTAGTGTCAAAACAAGTGTTGTCTTCTCTTTTTTTTGTGTGTTCTCGTCTCCACATGTAGCCTCCCACAACATAAACCACATAAGAAAGTAGAGAAAAAACACAAAGTTTTTCAGCAAATAGCTCTTTGAGGATCCCTTTGTTAATGATAAAATACCATGTTTTAATTGTCAAACTGTTATTTTTGGTACTATAAGGAATAAAATGTGTCTTGCTGATAAAAGCCAGTTTAACTTCCTGAGGTGTCTTCATATGAGGAAGTTGGTATCTTCATTCTAATATTCTGTTCAGTCTAGAGCTGATTTTTATTTTAACTTTTAATGATATAATTCTATTTGAAGTGACTAATTGATTAAAAGCAATAGCTGTTTTAAATTATGAGGTACTAATCACAAGGATTTGGGTAAAATAAAAATTAAACCAAACAAAATCTTCAGTCTTGATTGGTTAAAGCTGATTATTAGGCTGTCGGTTGCTGAAGCAACACAGACCGAGCCACTGAGTTACAGTAGGTCTTAAGCAAAAACACACTCCTCTGTTGAGGTTCTGGACTGAAAACAAGTGGAAAAATTAGCCAAAGTCAAAAGAAAAACCTTTAAAAACCTGAATTACTGATCAAAACCACTTTAAAAGATTAAAGTTTGGCTTCTTGAAAGCAAAATGTTTAATCATTTTTTTACTTATCATACATAAACTAAACCACAAGATTCATACACATTCCTCAAATAAGGTTTACTTTTTTCACCTCACCTGAACATCATAATTGCTGGCAGCAATTTACATAAACCAAAAAAAAAAAAAAAAAAAAGCTTTGTCATGCTCAAATATTAAGAAGAAAACATCTCATTTGGGTGTCTAGAAATATTTCTTCGGACAAATATTCTAAATTATAGATCATTTAGTTACATCTGTAAATGCATCTTTGTCACATTCACATAAAGTTTAATGTAAAAACTTAGTAATTTTGATAGAAACATTATTACATTTTGCTTTGATGGCATAATAAAAAATGTATATATATATAAGTTATAAAAATGTTTGTTGAACTAATTTTATTTCTTTCATTTGTTTTTTGTGTTTGATTTTAAAAGAAGTATACTGAAAGCCATCAACTGATGTCCACATCATATCAATCTTACACAAAAACCATAGAAAATTAAAGTGTAAATAAGATTTCCTGCTGCTGTTTTAGTTTAACCACAATCCTCCCACAGTTTGTCCTGCAGGTCTGTAGAATATCAGTGGTATTTCTGCTTTTTATGCATGTAAATCTTTGGTATGTTCTGTTTGACCCTAATCTTCAAAGCTGGGAAGTATTTTTTTTTTATCTTTAATGCTGATCTCGCTTGACCTCTTCTCTAAGAACAAAAGGTCTAATAAACTTGGATTTGAACATTAGTTGTTTGTGTATGTTGGTTGATTCTGCCAAAAGTCATCCATGCTTTATAAGAAAATTGTAATGCAGCATGCAACAATGCTAAAATCACATATGAGTTCTATAATAGTGAAGCTGAGATAATCCTCTCCTATTAAAATCTGAACACTTGTTTTTCTAAAAAGTTTTTAGTTTTTCCAGAGTTTTACTTGTCACATTTTGTGTTTTGTCCATTGCATTTGAGTTAAAAGTCTCAGAAACTGTCAGCAGGAGCTGCTGCCACGTCCTGCGAGTAGGAACAGACTGCACATAAAACAACGGCCACCAGAAGACTGTTGAGAAAACAGAGCCAGGTGACGTTCAGATCCATGTATGAGGGTATTCCCACTGGCAGGAAGAAGAGCAAGGCCAGGAGAACCAAGATACAATCCGATTGTGCAGAAATCTTTGCAGCGTTTGTTGAAATAAACTGAGAGAGTTTGATTTTGGTCTGCAGTGTGTGTGTGTTTTTAGCTGATCAGTGAAACCACACAGACCAGAATGAGGAGCAGCATCAAAGTAATGTGCAGGGTATGAAAGGAGTAGAAGACCTGTCAGCTGAGTGTGTCCTGGTTGGAAATATCAGGAATGAAGTCACACAGCAGGATGATGTAGAGAGCAGTGAGGATCCACAGGAAGACAGTCACAAATAAGTAGTGACCAAAATTTGGAGGCATGTAACCTCTGAGTCACCTTGCAGAAATGATCTGCTGCAGTCAGAACTACAATTGCAGAATTCTGCTGATCCGTTTGATGATCAGAACAAACATCATAGTTGATCATCAGGTAACCAAAGAGGACAATATATTCATCGCTGCTGATGTGGATGGTGGCAGCAGAGAGAGTCAGAGCTGTGACAGCAGAGAGAAAAGCTGAAGTTTCCCAGGAAGCCTCTGGAGAAAGACCAGGACCCAGTTCAGCAGACATTTCCCTCCCAGAGAGAACAGGATGGAGACGGCAGAGACGTGACGTGTGTTCTGAAGGATGTGACATTAAAAAAATCTGCTAAAACCACAAAACTAGAACACTAATTTTATTCAAATGTAGAGAAAAAAGGAACTAAATAATACAAATAAATCGGCCATAACTGAATTGCCATGATAGTGTAGTGTAGTGTAGACAGTATAAAAACACACATACATCTGTATACACTTAAGTAAATACCTCTAAGAGGTAAATATTCAACCATCCAGCAGATACACAAATTAAAAAATACGACTTATGATGACGATAGCATAAATATTTAAAAAATGGCACCATATACTTTATCGTTACCTTGGTGAAACTTGTCTTTGGCCTTAGTGCTATTTCTACTTGTGCCTTCATAAAATATCCTTAAATTAAATGACAATTAAAGCAAATTTACACAATAAAACATGATTTAACAGCTAATACTTTTTGCACATCTTCTGTTTTAAACATATGCACAGGTATGGAAGCCCTTTTCCGCCATTTTGAAAAATATTTTTTGATTCTTATAATAATGAGATACTAAGTCAAAATTATAAAAAAAAAAACATGCATATAGTCTGCTGTAAAATCTGATTTTCTCCAAAGACCCCAGAGAACTTTTCCCATGTGGGTCTACACTGAACCACAAATCAACAACACTAATAAGCTGCTCTTTATGTGCAAAACAACCACATTGCTCTATTAAAGGACTACACCAAAAAGAGTGAAACATACAGAATAAACTGAGGAGTGTAATATGAATGAACGTCATTACAAAGTCTGTTTTTGGATCAAAACAACATACAAAAGAATCCTTTTATGTAGCACAGAATGACACTTTCCATTCATTTCTCCATTCTCCATGCCTCCTTTTCTGAGTAATTTTCTATAAATATTAAAGAAAAAAACAGCAGACAAAGATTTATGCTCTAAAAAACAAGATAAATAACCCTAAAGATATATTTACATTGAATTTTAATGTCTGGACATGGTTATCTGGTCTGTGAGAAGCTGCAGAGTGTCACTTTGCATAAAATGTCATGCTCAGAAGGCATGGCTTGAAAAATACAAAAGCTGAACATGAACTAAAACATGAACTATGAGGAACATAAAAGAGCAATAAACCTGTAGCTTCATACTAAAACTGACAAGTGGCTTCAAAATATATTAAGCTAATACCTACCTAATAATTCATAAAAAATAAAAGTTTGATTATATATTTTTCTTGATTTTCAGCTTGTTTTATTGTTTTATTTTATTTTTCCATGAAAATATGTTTTGCCAATAGGTTGAGTGTTTTTATTAAACGCTGGTGTGAAATTTGTGCAACCAAGCCATTGCTTTGACCTGTACAATTTAAAAGCAGAACCAGTGGCATAGCAAGGTTGAGCTGGGCCCTGGTGCAAGTGTTGATTTAGGGCCTGACCTCATGTTGTGTTCACTGACTCCGATCCTGGCCGAATATAAGATTTACTGTCGATTTGATTGCAGAAACACCGTTGGTTGTTGATATTTTCCCCCTCCAAGTTTAGTTACCGTTACTTTATTTATTTGACATTGCATGGCGGGACTGATAAGAGGGGTCCGCGGCACAGCCAGAGATTCCCCACTCCTGTCATAGATTAATATCACTGATGTAGGGGCCCGCTCTGTGCACTGCACCAGCTGCACCGATGGGATCTACATGGCTGAGCAGTACAGAAGTTGAAGTGTTTTGGATTACTAAAGGAACAAGACATGTAATTTTGAATAAATTATTAGGTTTCAAAAAATATAAATTAAAATAAACAGTAAAAAAATGATTCCAATTTAATAGAAACTAAAATACATACTAATGGGAATATGCAAATATATATTATTTTATGCTCCAAAAGTGGATTGTAGTGTCCAAACAACAATAAAAAAAAAAGAGCAAAAAGTAGAATTAATTAATTAAAAATAACGACGTTTCTTCCTTATTATTTTTTTAAATTAAGTTAACAATAACAATCTAGCAGCTGTTATCTCTAAGTAGATGTAGTTTCAAGTCTAACCAGTAGGGGCAAACGTGTCGCTGTAATTATAATGTGCACCGGTCACACGCCGAGTGACGTGACGTCACTTCTCCCCGTTCATGTTCTGTTCTGTAATCTGTTTTATATTTTAACGTTTGTTCGTTTGTCTTTCCTCGAGTAACGCCTGACTGTAGCCAATGCTTCCTGGGTTTGAATCGATATGAGCTCGTACGCTTGTTTGTGAAGCAAGTAAGGTTATTTCGTTCGGGTTTTCGACGTTTCAGAGCGGTTAGGTAGTTGTGCTATTGCTAGGTAACGCTTTAATGGCTTGTTTGATTGACAGCAGACAGATAACATGCATTATTTCGGTCTGTTTTCCTGGATTTTAGGTCCGTAACACAGAGATGGTTATCATTCTGGTCTCAGCGTCTTCATGTTTAGTCATTGTTGTACCGTGTTGGGTAATAAGCAGCACAACCTAACAAATTTAAGCTGAGCGGATAACTGATTAGAATATATTTTTTTTAAATTAAACCGTGGTCGAATTTTAGCCTCTCAAATAGAATGATTTGCTTCTTATTTTGTCATAAATAAAATGAAACTTCCATACGTTTCATTATGATTTACCACGAGATTGACCTATATTGAAATATCGTAAATGCTGACAATAAAAATAAGTAAAATAGGTTTTTGATGCATTTATATTTATGAACTTCTGATCAGATATATTCCAGATTTGTATATTGTTGTTTACATGAAAATTAAGGATATTTTCCCCCATTTTTGTTTGTTTGTTTACATGTTTAGGCTTCCTAAGAAATTCATCTAACTTTAAAATCCTTTAAAAATTAACTTATCAAATATTTTATTAATGATATCCCAATTGATGTCTTTTTATTTCTGATGCTGGCACCAAAGCATGTTTGACATTTAAGGGTATAACAATATCCAGTTATAACAATACATTTTTTGATAACGTAATTACATATTTTTAGTTATTTCTTAGTGTTATTTTTAAGATTTATACTGACATTTTTTACTTCAGAATTTGGTTTTTTTGCATTCCTTTTTGTTCAGAATGGAGAATTCAGAGACAGGTGTTTCATCGAGGCCCCTTTCTGTACCAGACCGAGGCATGTTGAGACCTTCAAGTTCTTCTGATCACCAGTCAGAATCAGCCAGGCCCTCCAAGAATAAGGAGCACCCATCCAAGTCTCCAAGGAGACGACGGGAGGGAAAGAGGTCACAGCGACGGGGGGATGATCACGAACAGCTGCTGTGGGAGATGGAGCGCCGGAGGTTGCCAGGCCAACACGAGCACTTGGAGCCCTCTGGTTCGTCGTGCGACGCAGCGGAAAGCTCTCCTAAGAGGTTTGCTCTGCAGGTTGCCAGCTGGTCTGATGTGCCACTGGCAGGAGCTGATATTGTCTTAACTCATGTTTTTATTTTCCTCCTCACAGAAGAGCCCATTTTCTACATGGACCGTATCCAGCCACTCACTTCGGACCCAAAGCCTGCATTCTTCCCAACCCAACTTCTGTCATGTAAGCATGATGAGGGGGGCTGAATAAATTGAACTTTGTGTGTACAAACTGCACGTTTGAACCTTGACGCAGAAAGTTTTGTGTGTCTGTGTGAGATAAGATAAAATGAGAATGTGATTGGCTGTTTTCATGAGATGGGATGGCTCTCAGGGCAGGCTACTTACCCATACTCTCACCTGATCTAAGAGTTTTCTAGGACATGCTTGAAAACGCATACAGATGAAATTATCTGCACAATGCCTGCCATCTGCCACGCAAAGAAGAGAAAAGACAAATGGTAAAAGGAAAAGATAAATGACTTTGTTTATATTGTCGGATTTGGATTTTGATCTTCATCGTTGCAGCCAAGTGTAATAATAGTTAATGAATGGCTTAGCTGCTTACAAAAAATGTTGAATGATCTTTAGTTATTCAAGAACAACTAGGATCATTGTACTCTCAGTATTATGTAATTCGGTCATGGCTAGGTCACTTAAAAAGTGCATACAAACAAAGATCAGCCATCATCATCTGTTAGTTTTTTGTTTGTACTTGCTATAGACAGGCGTTAGCTGTCATTGTACATCAAATGTATGCGCTTGTTTGCTCATTGTGTGTAATTTTTCACTTTGTGTTCCAGGCACATTCAGGACCCGGCCAGCCAGAGGCTCACCTGGAATAAACCTCCAGTCAACGTTCTCGTCATCAGGAAGATCAGAGACGAGAGTCTGGTCGAGCCTTTCAAAGAGCTCTGCAGGTTTCTAGTAGAGGTACTGAAAGTAATTTTTTATGTTGCGTTTGTGATATAGAAAATGTGCACATTTGTAATGTTTGCAAATTTAAATTCTAGATTTTGACACTTAAAACAAAGTGTTGCTTTTATTGATTTTAGTGGGGGGGGGACACACCAGCAAGAAATCATATTTATTTGTTGTAAATACAGTTAACGTCAGGTAGAGAGGTACTGAACTAAATAAACATAAAATCATTGTATTTTTAATAAAACATTCTGGTTGGACATTATTTTTAACCCAGTCTATTTGTTGATGAAAAGCTGGTGTTTTTGGCAAATAAAAGAAGCAAAAAAGTTCTAACTTTTCAGTTGGGAGATGCAACAAATGCACCACAATCAGAAGTTGTGGGAGGAAATAAAGATGAGGAGGTTGTTTAATTCTATTCTAAACTTCACAGTAGAAAGCGCATTCAGTGGGATATTTTCAAATCTAGGTGGCTATACTCAGGCTTGTGCCTCAGATTTTGAGTTGGAAGTCACTTAACGTTTCTAAACATATTCTCTCTTTATGTCATGTCCCATGCAGTTATTTCAGTTTATTTTACAAGGCCTTTTTTTTATTTGCTTTCCTATGTAAAATGTTAACTTATTAACTATAATGTGTATTCTTAACATATTTAATGCTTAGATTATAAATGTGTTATCTACATTTTGCATTCTAATTTTTTAAACAATGTACTTTCTCAACCTGTTCTATTGTTCACAAACATAACAGATGTACTCAAGCTTTTTGAAGCCCCAGAAGATAACGCTGGGTTTTTTGTGTTCAGGATTCTGCGTTTGGACACTTTTCTTTTTGATTGCTGTTGGAAAACAGCTTGTATACAGCATGAACAAAACAAAAGGTCTCAGTAGAAAGAAAACTTAAAAAAAAAAAAACATTTGTGGACAACACGTCTTAACAAAAAGAATCCAGGAAATGTTTTAGACATGTGGGGAAATTCTGGAGTCTAGTCTCCAGCAGCTTTTTACCACATGTTTCTAAAACAAGATGGACTTTATGAAACCAGACAGTCACTGCTGGCCTGCAAACCCACATATTTACATTCCATACTAGCACTGTCATAGGGCTGAATGTTTGGCGTATGTTCAGATTTATTTAGAAAAGCGGTGTGCGTGTGTTTTGTTATTCAAGTGTGTGTTTGTGCATCAGGAGAAGCAGATGATGGTGTATGTGGAGCGCAGGGTCGCTGACGACGCTACACTGTCAAAGGACGAGGCCTTCGGCTCCATTCGCAATCAGCTCTGCACCTTCAGAGAGGGTGAGACTCCTGTGTGTCTTACAGTAAAGACAACTAAATGTAGACCACATCTGAACTAAATGTAATGGAGACACAGCTGTATTTAAAGCAGCTTTGACTAAAAATAACTCTAATCCTTTCTGGTTTTCTGATGCATGAAAGTTGAACTAAAGCAGAAAGAGAAAAGGAGCTTAAACTAAAATGTCATTTGACTCATTGGTAGTTATATGAGCACATGAATGTTGCTTGTTGTTGTTACTGTTTAAAGAAAGAAGTACAAAGTTTCTGTTAGTCAAACTGGAACTAATACTCTGACTAATCACTGACTGCATACAGTGACTGTTTTCTCTCAAGGCTTGCTAAATCATCAGATTAAGACATTTTAGGATGTGGCATTTATTTAGTTTCTTTAGTTTGATGTTTTCATGATGCTTATCACTTTAAAAGTAACAGTCTTGTGTTCTATTTACCATTTTTTGGTGTGACTTTAGGTTATGATGATATCTCTGATTGCATCGACCTCATCATTTGTCTGGGTGGCGATGGGACTTTGCTTTATGCCTCCTCTCTTTTCCAGGTATTCTGGCTTCGCTCAGTCCTTTAAGAAACTAAAATTAGGCTCTATGTAGGATGTCCTCTCACATTAACCTAATTGGTTGAAATGGCTGACATGGACGATTGATTCCAGTCAGAAAATTGGGGATCTTCAGAAGCCAATTTATTGAATTTCCATTTAAACAAGGTATCCATCCATAACAGTGGGAATCATACAGGTTTCCATGTAATTTCATGAGGAATGGGTGTAAGTGAGTGTGTGTAGTCTGTGAACAGAAGAAGTAAAACCAGTAAATACTTAACAGAATTGATCAGATTTAACCATTAACACAGCAACAACATAACATATAAACAATACAGCATTACTCATAGCAAGAAAATGATGTGATGCTGTTTAAAGTAATGTGAGGCAACGACAGATTAACCAACATTAGGCTAACAGGCACTTGAACTACATCACCACGACTGTAGTGCACAAGAAAACTGAGAAAAAAAAAAAATCACAAAAGCTCAGAAAATTAAGTTATGTTAACAACCAAAGATGTATTTATCAGTAAATTACCTTAAACGACCCTTACTTAAAGGAACAATATACTGAAATCGGTGTGGTGCAGCTAACGGGTCCGGACAGAAATCAGATATCAAAATAAAATTTCCCGGTCTTTCTGTCATTGTAACAGATGTTCTGAGACGTTTCAAATCAACGTGGTTTCTGCTCTTCACAGGGCAGCGTCCCACCAGTTATGGCGTTCCACCTCGGCTCTCTGGGTTTTCTCACACCTTTCAAGTTTGAATCGTACAAAACTGAAGTGGCCAAAGTGTTCGAAGGCAAATGAAACATTTTGTGAAATAGTCATACCAACTGTTATAGATCTAGAAGTTTAAGGTTTGTATAATCATGTTTGCCTCGACTTTCAGGTAATGCAGCCATCACACTGCGCAGTCGTCTGAAGGTGAAGGTGGTGAAGGATATGCTTCAGAGAACAGGACAACAGCCACAAAGCAGAGAAGCACCGCTGGAACACAATGGACTCCTTCCTCATGGACACACTAATAGTGAGGCTGGAAAGGTTACCCTGCAGCTGCAGGTAGGACCTTTTTAAGTCGCTTTGGATAAAAGCGTCATATACGTAAACACAAGACCCCTGATGTATGTGTGGAGGAATTATATTAAAACAGGCAGCTGTTCATTGCAGTGTTTTAGTTTAAATATCTTGTGTACTTGCTGTGGTATTCTGGTGGTGACCATAAAAGTTAATAAAATATCTGTGTGTGCATTAGGTCAAAATCTAAACCAAGATACATGGAATATAGATAGTTGGTTGTTTCCAGATTTTGCTGGGAAACTCGACGACCAAACATTGTTGTAGTTTATTCTGAGATTGTGGACATAAAGCAGCTGCTACAGTTTGTGCTTTAGCTTGTTTTGTGAGCTCAATATGAGACATGGTTGATTTAAAAAAAAAAGTTTTTTCTAACTATCACACTTTTCTACAATTTTGTTTTATTTACAAACTTTTTAAAAAGCTGAGTAAACATTCTCCAAGTGTGATGATTTCATAAAGTCTTGCCAGTGGATGTTCCTCCATTTCGCTTCATTCATTTGGCGTTGCTGTTGCCAAGCAACCAGAAAAACATTTTCTCTACATTTAAGTCATTCTTTGTATTAGTTTTCACTTTTTAATGATTTTATTTTGCTTTATCTTTACATCCTCACCACGTTTTGACTTGACATTAAACCTGGGTGCAACACCAGAGCTCACTGATGTTTAAAGTTAGATTATATATTCATATCCTAACAATGAAGAGGGTATTTGGTATAAAATTATATTTATAGATCATCATGTTTAAAGGACAAAAAAAGGGGTTTTTAGTTTATTAATCGGATATTGTCCTTTTCACTTCACATTATGATTATTTATTTGGCTGTTGAAAATTCACGGCTTAACCTTTTTTTTTTTTAAAGCAGAAAAAAGAAATAACAACCCGGTCACTGTTTTGGTTGTTCGCTGTGTGCCTTTCAAACAGTCTGGACTCATTACATGGAGCCTCTTTGCGTCACCGTCCTGTTTCTTTACACATTTTTTTGTGACAACCAGCTGATGTGGCTATGGATGCTTTAAGCTATTAAGCTTTTTTTAAAACCAGATGTGTTTATGTGTGTGGGTCAGTGAAGGAGCATCACCCACGTTTCCATGGCAACAGTCATAACAAAGACACACATCTGGACAAGAATATCCAATGTTGTGAAGTTCTGTTTAGCCAGTTGCTATGGAGACATTGGCGTCAACAGTGTAGTCATCGCCAAATGGATATTTAATGATTCCTGATGCTCACAGTCTGGCACAGCGTGTAACTAAACAACATGCCTCATCACTGGAATCACACACGCACGCGCGCACGCACGCACGCACACACACACACGGCTGCATTTTGTTCTTTTCACCGCAGCTCTCTTGTGTTTTTTTCCTCATCAATAAAAGCAGTGATGTGTTTTTCAGGTCTCTAAACTGCAGTTAAAGCTCACATTAGATTGCGTCTGCCACGTCCAACAGGATGTTTGCATGGTGCTCAGCTGACGTCAGTACATCTGCCAGACATCACAGCTCAGTGGCGCAGTATGCTGTGACTGAACATGTGGAACATGATTTGTATGCCGTCGGTCGGCTTGTAGTTTCCCCTCAGGGCTGTGGGAGTGTAACTCCGTCTGCAGCTGGAGGCTTTATTATTTTTCATCGACAACACTGATTAGGTTTAATGTCTGTGAGAGGGGATTACACTCTGCAGACTGAGAGAACCAGAATGAGTATTAGAATCTAGTTTTCGGCTGTTCCACATTCCAAAGGACAATGTGTTTTTGAAATTAACTAAATTTTATAAACTACATAAATACGTGAACATTTGAGGTTTTTGTCCTATAGAGGGCACTATGAGTCATTTGTATTTCAGCATCATTTCAGAGAATAGAATAAACCTTTATTATCCCATGAAAGAGATATTTAGGTGTTACAGAGCTCTTATAACGACAAATATCATGATTCATATCACGATTAAACATCCTGATTGAAAAAAGGTTGTGTGGCAGTCCTTATTCTTTGGGGTTTTTCTGATCTGTGTGTATGTGTGTGTAGGTGCTGAATGAGGTGGTGGTGGATCGAGGTCCGTCCTCCTACCTGTCCAACGTGGACTTGTACCTGGACGGACGACTCATCACTTCAGTGCAGGGAGACGGTGAGCAGACTGAATGTTTGCCTTGACATTTTTCATCCCACTATTCCTACCTCCTGTCCTTTAAAGCTTTCTAACAGAGGGGAATGTTGACAGTAAAATAAATATGGTCAAAGTGTTTGTTTGTCCTCCAGGTGTGATTGTGTCCACCCCCACTGGGAGCACAGCATATGCAGCTGCAGCAGGAGCCTCAATGATCCACCCCAACGTCCCCGCCATCATGGTCACACCCATCTGTCCACACTCGCTCTCCTTCAGGCCCATCGTGGTTCCTGCTGGAGTAGAGCTCATGGTGAGCTGGGTTAGAATCACATACAATTTTTTAAGGAAAATAACAAATATAAGTATGGAACTGCCCCTGATTAAAGCGACGTGTTTTAACTTCTTCGGTTTTGAAACCGCTATCTTCTTTAAACAGATCACTTTGTCTCCTGATGCAAGAAACAACGTCTGGGTGTCGTTTGATGGCAGGAGGAGGCAGGAGATCCAGCACGGAGACTGGTGAATTTAATTCACTAAACTGATCTGTTACTATTAATTGCATTTTTGTTTTTCTTATTATCTGATCGATGTCATATTTTTCTTTTTGATCCTGACAGTATTAAGATTACCACATCTTGCTACCCTGTGCCATCCATCTGTTGTCATGACCTGGTGTACGACTGGTTTGAAAGTCTGGCTCAGTGTCTGCACTGGAATGTTCGCAAGAGGCAGGCCCGACTCACAGACATCTCCGACTCATCGGACACAGAAAACTGAATCCTCGCGTGTTTTCTTTAATGTTAAACGACGTCCAGCTGTCGAGGAGATCAGGCTTGTTCAAAGACAAGGTCGGGAAACACTGGATTATAATGGAATAAAAAGCTTAAAGAGCTGTTATTAAAGGGATTCAGTATCTTAGTCATAATCTCATTACATTCCAGTGACACTACAGTTTTATCTGTAGCTTGCAGTGAAAAAAGCATGTTTCTCATAGCAAAAAAAATTACATAATATTGCAAAGTGAACAGTGATAACTACCCAGATCTACTCATGAATAATATTCTGTAACAACCATTTGTGTGTTTAAGTATACGAGTTCAAGCTAGCTTTTAAAGGGAAAAAACACTGATCTGAAATCAATCCTGGAATGTAAATCTGTACATAAAGGATTCTAGTAGAAGTATATTTAATGTGCTATTTATGTTTTGTTTATATATTTTGAAGAAATAAGTTGGAAAAAAAATGAACTTACTTGAAAATTAACTGATGTTGTTGCTGAGGCAATCAATAACGGCTGTGACCAATTGTTTTCTGAGGCAAATATAATCCTGAGCCTTTAGTTTGTCCCAACTGAAGCTTTAGTTGCATTTGAAACATGAGTTAAATTCAGATTGCATGTAGCAGAAATGAATTAAAGAATTGCAAACAACTTAATGATTTAAAAGACTGTGAAAAGAAGTAGAAATGTGAAAACAGAACTGTTGTTAGTCTATGTGTCACTGAATGGAATGAAGCAACCAGATTTAAACTGCAATAAGTTCCCACAATTTAGTTTGTAAAATAACATCTTAATAAAAACATAAATGTAATCACCTATATGTGTAAATAAAAGTTTAAAGTGGATAGCAAAGTTTTTTTTTCTCTAGTTTATTTGTGCTGGTGTCAAAACTCTTGGTATGTGTTACGACCTCCTTTCGTCTAGGAGTTAAAAGGAGGCCAACACAAAACGATGAATGGTTCAAATCAAAAATAGATTTATTATTTAACAAAACAAACTAAATCAACACAGGAGGAGGACTGTTAAAACACAAATTACCCTACCAAAGGGAATAAATAACATAAAATCACTCCTCTTACGTAAATAAGTTAATTTAGTTAAAACCAAGAAAACTAAAACTATATAAATACAATAAAAGTCTGGGTAAAATCAAGTGAGGTTAAAACTAGACAAGATATAAGACAAAGCTAAAATTGTGGATTCCCACACCTAAAATCACTTTGTCAGTCTAGTTAAAACATACTTTAAACTGCTATTTAAAAACTCTCCACAAACACAACCACCCAGGGGACAGCAGAACCCGTCTGCTGCCCCAGAACGACTGGCTGGAGCCTCATTTAAGCAGTGCTTGATGAGGGGGGATTGGATCCAGCCGCGCAGCTCTCCGGCCTGCGTCTCTCTGGAGCGCTGCTGGCTGGAACAGGTGGGAGGAGTCGGCAGGGCACCGGCGCTGCCCAGGTGCGGGACCGTAACAGTATGACTCGTATTTTCTGACAAGTTAAGTTTCCTGGGCTTGCAGCCTGTGTGCAAACATTCACAGTTCAGAGCAAAGTTCAAACGTTTTCTCGTCTGAATCCTGCAGATAAACCTTTCCACAACAGGAGGAATATGACCGGAGTTTTGCCGTCTGAAAAGCTGCGTCACATTTTTCTTTTTCAGCTTTGACTTGTTTGCTTTAGTCGAAGTTGCTGCTGCTCATTTTCTAAAATGCACTTCATTTATCAGTAGTGGCCTGCCAACAATTTAATCAACTAGTAAATTTATCAGTGATTAAAAGCAAGAGATGGAACAAAAAAAAATCAAACCTAATAAAGATTATTTCTAGTTTTTATTGCAATAACATACAGATATATTCCAGACATCCAATTTGAGTAAATTACACTCCGACAGTGTAGGAGACAGTTTTAAGAATGATATCGACTCGGTGATCAAAAAGACACTTCTTGACCAGAGATAAAACACAGATTTATATTGAAATTTTTTTAAACTTTCCCTAGAAATGTGTGATGAGAAGCAGCAGCATAGAGTAATAATACTACAACACACAACTAGACTGGTACTGTGCAACAGTCGAACAACTGGGAGAATCTGATAGAGTAAAGCCACTGGCAGCTCTGAAGAGATGCTATTTTGCCTGTTTTAAATAAAAAATAATAAAAAAAAAAGACAACGGGATGACATGCAAGTTAGAAAGTCAAAGAGCTACAAACCTAAATGAAATTACAGCAAATAGACGGAAAAACTAAATACAGTCTGGACAGATTTGCTTTAGAGAAAGAAACAAAAAGCTTTATGGAGGACTGTTGGGAGGTTGGTGTGAGAACCTTCAGCTAATGACGCAACTGGTAGTGAGAGGAAATGCAGATGTGGCATCACACAACCACACAGTTAATATAGATGCAAATGTAAATGCTGTCATCTACAGATATATATTTTAATCCCAGACGTTACCTTAAATAATTACACTTGATGAGCGTATGAAAACAAGAACAGACACTCTAGGGGAAAACGACTCCCCCTAACACAAGAGAGAAGGAACAGAAGTTTTCTTCATAATTTTTTAAGCTTTTGAGTAGTTTATGCATATATCCGATACATCAATAGAATTCATATATAAATGATACATTTTTAGGTTTTATATTTAAATATAATCCTCGCTATGACTAAAAAGAGCATTTAAAACATTTCTAGCTTGAAGATAAAGTGAAGCTTGGACCTCCGTGACTGGACCATGGCAGCCAGCTTCAGCTGATCAGTGAGTGGAGCTGGATTTTAAAATAAAAACGCTCACCGTTTTCACACGACGGCTTGTGCAAGACTAAACGAAACTCATTTGGATGAGAGTCTAGCGCAAACACATTCTAATGGTTTCATTGAGACCAAAAATCTTTGTTTAGTTGCACACCAACAACCGTGCACTGTGCTTTTTTTTTTTTGCAATAAATTTGATTAGTTTGACACTGTGTTTGCAAAATGAACAGATCAACAAAATAGACCCTCTTCCTTTCACACTCAGCTTGTTATAATAAACCATGCATGTTTATTGTGTGTTTGGCACTGGTTTGATTTACTTGGTATCTGGTACAGTTTACTAATGATTCAGTCAACTTTATGTATTCTACCTTTAACTGATTAGCAAGTTCTGCTAAATAATAAAAATAAGCCAGCATTGCTCAGTTGCTCACATTTACTCTTAAAGAATGATCTCACACAGAGTGAATTGCACCATGATCGTGATCCATTTAAATAAAAAATGAAAATGGCTTGTACCTCAAAGACCTGTACTACTCTGCCATCCAAAGACTTGATCTGTCACAAGATGATCGATTTCTGTTGAAGTTTTCTTTGAGTAAACTACAGGTTTTGGTCCATCTGATTTAGTTTAGGTTTAAAAGAAAACAGGTTGATCAATCTTCTTTAAGCTCTGCCTGAGAAAGCCATCAGACTCTGGCTTTTAACAGAATGTGAAATGTGCAACGGAATAACTAACTGCTCCAACAACATGAAGCTTTAGGGACAACAACATGGCTTCACTGCATCGTCTTCATTTGACCTGAAAGGAAACCGCGTGGAAACGTTGTGGCATGAGGGACCCAAAATAACAAGTAAGCAGAAATAAAAAATAAAGACAACCCAACCATCAGAGGTGGTGTTTTGTCTGATAGGTTCCTCAGGCAAATGCATAAAGAAGCAGTTTCATTGAACATAACATTTAGGAGGGAGGAATCATATCCACCATAAGGCTTCTTTCACACATGGTTTTCCTCATTGTGGTAGCCGTAAACCTTTCAGCGTTGCATCTATCCCGGTACTGTTTAGTGGAAGATCTCAACAAGAGATGGAGCCTCTCTACGGCTGGACCAGCAGGTCCTGGGATCACAGCAGGGAAAGTGGGAAGGACAGAGAAAACAAAGGTGATGGGACTGGAAGAAGTTTATGTTTCAGAAGTCTGTGGTTTAGTCTCACTACTGCCCCCTTCTTTTCTCACTTGTGTCTCCTCATCTTCTTCCTCTTCTTCCTCCTCTCCGTCATCATCATCATCATCGTCCTCCTCTTCCGTGTGCTGCTCAAGCTCCTCCCTGGTAATCATTTCAAAGTCGTTTCCGTTGCTGTGCTGCGAGCCTTCGTCCTCCCGGCGGTCGCTGTCTGTGTCTGAGTGGTGGTCCTCTGTTCCTTCCCCGTCTGCCTCTTTGTTCTCCTCTCGCCCACCCTCTTCTTCATCCTCTTCCTCATCATCGACATCCTTCTTTTCGCTGTCGGATTTCTCGTCACTGTCTGACTTCTGAGCCTTGTTGGAGGAGCTGCCGTCCTTCTCGTTGGTCTTGTCTGAACCCTTCTTGTCGCTGGTTTTTGGTCCTTTGTATTCATGAGTGTAGAGCGGTCTGAATGAATCGATGAAGCCGACATCTGCAGTCAGGTTGGGGAGGAACCAGAAGTGATGTCGTCCACCGGTCACCACCCAGATGATCAGGAAGAGGATGCAGCGAGCTGAGGAGAGATGACATAACAGGGGAGATTGATTACCTTCTAAAAGTAACATATTTTAAATGGCAGTGACTGTGTATTGTTCACTAATACTTACCGACTGCTAGAAGCAGGATACTGGCCACAAAGCAGCCGGCTGCAACACTCAGATAGTAAACTCCAACACGCATCTCAGCTGGCCACAGCGGGAACAGCGTGGCTGCAATCACTGCAATAACTTAGAGGGGAAAAACATCCATGAGATAATCCACCACTCATTTCATGTTTAGATGAAACCCACTGAAGATTTTTAGTAACGTCTTACCGAGGATTAGACCCATAGCAAACGTCTTAAAGTGGACAGGATCATAAATCCACACATACACCTGCAGGACAGAGAGGTGTTATTGGTTCTTCATGTGCCAAATAAACACAAACACCTTGTTTCAATGATTCTTCAGATTCTCACCTCATTTCCATCCAAAAACAGCTGATCCTCATGAGGCTCAAGTTTAAACTTCTTCTTCACCTCTTTCTTCTTCTTAGGAGTTCCTGGACTGTCATCCTGTTAACAAAGGAAATACAATCTGTATTTTAAATGATATATTCAGGAGTGCCAAGACAGAAAGACCATGAATGGATTTTTACAAAATACTTCCTAGTTGTCAGTGTTATCTGTTATTTCACTTTGAAGCTATATTTCAGGTAGCTTTGACCAAAACCAAGTTATTTTTAATACTGCACTAATATAACTCTCTGTTCCACATGACCTCATGTCCTTCCAGAACTTTTAAACATCTCCACTCTAAACTCACACAACAGCGTTAATATTCTTTAATTGATGCTCAGGTCAAATCGTGGATGAATTACATGTCTTATCTGATAGTTTCCTGTATGTTTTCTAGAGTGTTTTGGGTCTCAAGTCACTTACACTTTTCTCTTTCTTTGTTTCGGCGACCTCAGTCTCTTTCTTCTTCTCCTTCTCTTTCTCCTTCTTCCCTTTTTTCTCATCTTCTTTGCTGCTGTCACTTTTGCCTTTTTCCTTCTCTTTCTTGGGATCTTTTTCAGGCTTTTTCTTCATCACCTTGAGAGCTCGGTGGAAGAACTGCTTCTTTAGGAGTCTGTAAAGCGTCAAAGGCAACATCTGACCGTCATGTGCTACAAATTATTCTGATAATTTAAAAAGTTAAGCAAGTAACATAGCCAACCTGTTACAGTAATCCACCACTGACTCCCTGGTGGTGAACAGTGCCTCCTCTGACTTTTTAGCCTTGGCCCACTTAGAGTCCAGCAGACAGTCCACTGCCTTGGAGGCTAAATGAAGCAACACAAGAAAACAATCTGAATTTGTATCAAAAAGCCTCAACAAACATGAATATCTCAAACACATCATAGCTTTTTAGTTAATGCAAATTAATTAATTCAAAATATGAGTTTATAGTTTTAAGTTTCAGTTCTCCAAACTGAAGCTAACTCAACATGCTGATTTGGTGATATACAGCAGCTTCGTCTTTCACTTAGATTTAATTAGAATCCAACACTTCCTCTGAGCCATTCTTGGTTTCCTTCACAGTGAGCATTTTCAGTGAAAACAGCTGCCTGGTTCCACTGACAATTACACCACCAACAATAACCTGACAGCTTAACAATGAGCTGAATTAAATTATCGCCTCACATTCTACCCTTCCCCCAATCAGTCAATTTTCAATTTATATCAGCGTCTCTCCAGACGTGCCATTTATGAAAACTCTGAGTACAGATTTACTAAGCTGAGCTTGATTCAAACATAAAACTGTTAATTCAATTCAGCAGACCACTAACCGACGAAGTAGTCCACTCGGTGCCCCATCATGTTCGTAGACTTGGTGGGGCAGTTAAATCGAAGGTACTTGGCCACCGCCTTCTCCTCCTTGGTGGGCTCGCTCACCTCCTGCAGCAACAAACACACAACAGAGGTCAGTGTCACGCAGTCTTATCTGGTGAATTATAATAAGTTAAACCTGAGGATCAATACAACAGTTACCTTGAATCAGACATTTTGATAAGGTTACAAAAGAGGCGTTAATTAACTCCAGGAAAATGTGGCTGTTTTATGATAAGCAACAGCTACAACACTTTATCGAAAACTGAACAACTGAATGAATTCCCTGCTAATTAAAAAAGTCTATATTGTATTTTTGCTTGACATTAAAAATGAGCAGTCTACTGGGATCACTGGCTTCTTACACTTGAGCCTTGATTCCTAGTTTTACGCTAATAACAACAAAAAAATACTAAAATAAACATTTCTTTGCACAAAAAGTAATTATGGAAATCTATGACTGACAACTTTACTACTTTTTAAAATGCTAGATCCACTCCAAGTGACTCTCATACAACATCTTCATTGTCTGCCGAGCTGCCAGCAGCACTGAGCTACATGTCTGTACAGAGGAAGGAAAGCTTCAACTCTACAAGATTTCAGCATGGCTTCACCCTGTCCAGCTGCCTCCTAGCCCAGAACACGAGGAAGATGTATGAAGCATTTCAAGTCTATAAATATTAGTCTGTATGAGGCAGCAATCACCTGGTTTGTTTACAGGTAGCAGATCTATAATCTACATGCCTTTAATTTCTATATTCAGCGAACATGCTTAAATGTATTTAAATGTAGACTTTTACAACTTCTTTTTAAAAACATAAAGTATGAAACTTAAAAAGGTAAAATGCCAGCTTTAAAAAAAGTTAAATATATGGTAAAATGGCCTGTATTTATAGAGCACTTTCTAGTGTTCTACACTCCCCCAAAGCGCTGTACAACAAATAAAACAAATGTATAAAATAAATACCAACAGATGTCTTCCAAGTGTTTTTCTAAAATTAAAAACGACAAAACATTTGTAAACTCACTAACTTCAATCCTGTAACCTAAAACGTAGTGTCTTGTGTGTGTTTAGCTTTTAGTTCTTATGCATTTACATAATAGCAAAATAAGTTAACTTCATGCTATTCAAGCATATGCTTCTATGGTTTAAGCTCTGTTTATGGCTTATAAACGACTTTTCACGTGAATAATGACAAACGCAAAGTTTATAAGGAATAGGAGGAGAACACAAATATACTAAAATGAGCATCTCTCTCTCTCTCTCACACACACACATACATCCCAAACCTCCATCACATCTGTTAATTTACAACCAACAACTGGACTTCTATGAAATAATTTCGCAATGTATTGTCAAGTGAGGGGAGAGTTAAAAGCACCTGTAACCACTTTGTAAACTGTTGACTACGGTAATATCTAAGTTCTTGTCTACTGAGAGCTCTCAGACAAGCTACGTTTGATCTCACAGTTCAGTTAAGTTATATAGAATTATAAATTGTTGACCTACTGATTAAATTTTCACAGATTGCTGCACGTTATGTAAACACGCCTGGTTAAAGCTGACGCAGCTTAGCCAGCAAACCATTAACCGGCTAGTTTCGATGAACATGAACAAAAACTGTTGCAGAGACAAATCAGCAGAATGTGTTGCAACGCCGTTACAACGACTAAACCAGCACGCGTGTCCTACTGGCAGTGAACTCAAACATAATTTCGTAAACGTTCAAATAAAGCCGATGTTTGTTTGTTTTCGGTACCCAGCTAATGCTAGCCAACATTAGCCTCCATCTGTTTCAAACTGCCGCCTGTTACAGACTCCTGCAGATGCGGTCGTTAACATGTTTAAATCCTAGGTAAAGTCGTAAAACCTGCGCCTGATTTTTATTCGTGGAACACCGACGTGCAGCAGCAGTATTTTATCGTGAATGAAGTAATGTTACCTGGATCCGCTTCTTGTGCCTCCTGCGCTCCGCCATGATCCTCCAACTCAGTCAGCTTCTCTGGTGCGAAACGTCGCGCACGCGCACAATGTCTCGCGAGATTTACGGAGAGACCTGCGATGCTCGAAGCTTATGTGGAGGAAGTTATGTTACTGCCTTTTCCACACAGGTAAAACAATATACAACACAGTTAATAATATACTTTGAAATATTATTGTTCATATTTGAGTGTAATATTTCTAAAGGTGCACCGTAATGCTTTAATAATGCCCTATTTGAATGGAATAAGCATTTGTGCTAGCAGGGATTCTCATCAGCTACAACCAAGTTGTCATTATTGGCTAACTTGTTTACACACATATATCCATATCTCCCTACCTACCAATCCATCCATCCATCCATCCATCCATCCATCCATCCATCCATCCATCCATCCATCCATCCATCCATCCATCCATCCATCCATCCATTCGAAGTTCTGATATTATTGTACAGTAAGACAGTATAAACATTTTAGAAATGGGTCCTGAAAAGTGTTTCAAAAATAATTCTAAGATATGTATAATAAATCATTGCTTTTTTTTCACCAGTCCATAAGTTATGACATAATTTAGATGCCCTTTTCTTCAAACAAAAGTAATCGATTTTATTCTTAGCTGTTATAATAATAATAATAATAATAATAATAATAATAATAATAATAATAAATAAATATGAATGAATTGGATTTGTGTCTTTTTACAGCACTTTGAGATGACTTGTGTTTTGAACTGCTACTTTAAAAATAAACTGAATTGAATGATTAATAACTTTGTGTTACATGTTGTTGATCACTCAATTTGTTTTATTCTGAGACGTTTAATTAAAACGTGGATTCTATGTAGAAAACAAATGATTTTCATTCAAATAAATGCAAAATACATATAAAAAATTAAACAAGTAATGCGTAAATACATCATTTGGTTGTTACGTTTTCAATATAATTTCTATTGTCCTCTCCTTAGTTTAAATTAAAAAATACATTTCCACTTTAAAAGAGAAGCCTAAAACCAAAGAGAGACTACGTTGTGCACTTAAAAAGAGGAAAAGAAAACAGATTTATGATCTTTGAGTCTCAAATATACACAGGTTTCATTCCACTCTTATAAAAACGTGTTAAAAAATGTAGCAAACGTATATGATGGCTAGTCATCATAGTAAATAAAAAGCATCTTCAACCCAGTGAATCACTATGTAAACAATTCCACGACCATGGCAGAAACAGACAGATAGATAAATGACTTTATTGATCCCTGGGGAAAAAAATTCCTCTGGGAAATTCCGTTTCCAGTAGCACATCGACAGTTCATTGGACTTGAGGGTGCAGACTGATCCCGGCTCAGTTTGAAGTGATGATCAGACTGTCTCACTGCTGGCTGGTGGAGGTGAACTGTTTTCTGCCTCATGAAGGTGCTCAGCAGATTTGATGACATCAGGGTCTCTTGGGCTCGCTATCAAGTCCTCGCTGTTGCAGTTAACAGGGGAGCTGATTTCTGGGGAGCGGTCCCCGGGCTTCTCAGGGGTGGCCTGCAGGGTTGCGCCGGAGAGCGGCAGGTTCAACATATACAACATGCTGCCCATCCTTCTGGATACCTGCCAAGATACAAGAGAATAAATATTAGATTTACATAGTTGCATATTGGCACAGAGCAGCATAATCACTGTCATTTTATTCTTAGTGTTTCTGGTCATTTCCTTTAGGAGTTTAAATTTCAGCTGCTTGGCTCAGTGCCGTGACTCACTGAGAAACTGTACTCAGCTGATGCTCCGTGGGATTACTCAAATGACAACAAATGCTTTTTCCAAGTTAAATGATAACTAAACAGAAACAACAAACAAGATGTGCTGCACACAGCAATGTGCAAATGACATCTTGCAATGCGGCTTTTGTAAGGATGCAAAAATAAGGATTTATTTCCCCTAATTTTAACATGAAAATCATTTTCAACCTATTGTGACTGAGATGCCACTATTATGATAAATCAGGCTTCTTTTTAGGCAAAACTAAGGCCATGATTCTACACATCCCAAAGTCAGAATCACACAGAGAAAAAAAATTTATTATAACAAGTAAAAATGGATAAAAATCTAAACTGTATTCTCCACTATCATGGTTAGATGACTTTCTCAATGCTAAAATCCTGAGATGAACCCAAACCAGGCCATATTTGAACTTATCTATGTGTACTCACTGATGCTATTATTTTATCTTAAAGCTTCTCTTCTGCTATTTGAAAATATTTGCAAAGCTATGAGCAAATAGTCTTTTTTATTCATAGTCATATTTTCATAATTCAGATCCAGATATAGTTTATTAATCACAAGGAGAAATCTTAATTTAATATGATAATATAATAATAATAATAATAATAATAATAATAATAATAATAATAATATTAATAATAATAATAATAATAATAATGGAAAGAAATAGGAAAAACAATTAACCCAATTCTAGTTTTTTATTATGTTGGGTATGCAGGTTAAAAAAAAGACATATATAAGCAAAGACTTGTGTCAAAATCTACAAAGTGAGAATTTATTGCAAGTTCTTCTTGGACAATAAGCTGATACAGTGTGTTTTGTTGTTTGTTTACCTGTGAGCGTATCTTCAGAGCTGGTCCCAGTTTGAGTCCCAGTGTATCCAGTAGGTGCTCCTCTGAAAGCAGAGGCAGGGTCTCCCCATCGATCATGTGATCTTTAAACGTCTGGGGAAATAATTCCAAATCCGATCAATAAAGCCACACGGAGAAAGAAGAGACACGTGCAGAACATAAGGATTACCGACCTGAGCGTATTCTGAACATGTGGGAATGCTGTTGATAAAGTTGTAAACGTCGTTAACTGTCCACTTCCTAATGTCTTCAGGAACTTCATCACCATTAAGAAAGAGGTTTGTTGGACCTTGAAAACAAGAGCAGAATGTGAGTTATATCCTTTAACACGTTCATAATGTTTTTATTTATTTTCTAAACTCACCAGCTGGGAGGAAACCATTTCCAGGAACAGGGAACATGTAAGGCATCCCTGTCAGAGCTCCACCAGTGGAGGGATACATGAATTTCTCCTGGAAAGCAGAACACTGGCTGGATATGTCCTTCTCATTCGTACCCCCGTTGGTTGAATCTGAACATCCCTCCTGAGTGGTCGTACAGACCTTACGCAGGCCCACCTCCCCCTCTTTGTAGTTCTTCCTGCTTCCTGTAGCCAGCTCAGAGTCTATTTTATTCTGATGGTGGGTCTTGGTGGTGTTGCACTCCTCTCCCATGTCCCCCTTTGCTTCCATCTCTTTCTCCTCTCCTGATGTGGCCTCTGGACTCTGCTCCACACTCTTATCTTCAGTTTGGCCCTTCAGATTGGACGCGTGGTTCTCTGCGGTCTTGTGAACAGTCGGCCTCCTGCCGGCCCTTCGGCCCCTCTCTCTGTGCAGCGTGCTGATTGGTGGGTAGGGGCTGGCTGACATCAGGATACTGTTGGAGTGCAGCTCGTCCAGGGAGGGACGGTGGACAAAGACGTCGTGGCCGTCTGGCAGGCGCTGGCGACCTCTGAACAGCATGGGGTTGGAAGGGTACGACACGGGGTTTTCAATTCCCATCAGTCCTTTCTGGTGAGCATTCTCCAGCTCTTTCTGGTGCAGGATGGCGTTCATCTCCATTCTGACAAGGGACACAAATATTAGTTACATTTGTGCAACAATAATGACAAAACCAGACTTCACTGTTGCAGAGAGAACTTTCATTTAGCAGAATGTGATGCAAACCTGTCAGTGGATGGACTATTTTGTCTGAGTTATTGATGATGTTTTTGCACGTAGTACCTTGCTATATTTTGCTTGTGTATGAGCTCCTGTCTCCGGGCAACTGTTTCCATGGGCTCTGAAGGCAAGAAGCCATAGCCAGCTGAGTAAAAAGAACATAAAACATGTTATTGTGATTAGTAATGTCTGAAAACTCTACTATCTATGTTAGAAATTCAGCTGACCTGGTCCAGGGAACGCTCTCCCAGGTAGGACATTGGCATGTGGAGGTAGAGGTGGACCGAGGTGAGGTCCCATGTGCATCTGTCTGGCCTCGGATGATACCATCTCAGTGGGAGGAACCAACTCCCTGATGAGAGGAAATCCATCAGGACAAAAGATCAGAAAACAGAACATTTAGATCCTGCTGAGCAGCTGATTGTTTCCTCATTATGTGCTGTGATGCTGCCTTCTACACCTGTTCTGTCTAATGCAGCTCAAAGCTTTGGGTTTTATGATGAAAATATTTGAAAAAGCTTGAATTTTAATGTGTTTTTAGGTTTGGAAAGTGCTAAAAATGCTTAGAACTGCAAATGCATGCTTTTATAAACAATTACAACATCGATCTGAGGAGAATTGTTGAAAATGAACTGATGGTTTTTCCTAGATTTTAGGTGTTGAGGATCTAAAATGATCAAGTTTATATACATTTTACTTAAGGTGGAAGAAAAGTTTCAAACTCTGCAAAAAATGTTTGAGAAATGCTTGAATTTGACAAAAACAAAAAGAACCCTCGAGGTTGGAGATGAAATTCATGTGCAGACCTTTCCATGAAGCGAGGTTCGAACTGTGCCGGGACCCCCTGTAACCTCTGCTGCCCCTGGGCGAGGATCTGTGGCGCCATGGCCATCTGGTTCCTCATTATCAGCTCCTGCCTCTGCCTCAGCTCTGCAAGAGAGAAAGAAGGTGCAAAGGTTTCCACGAGACCAGTAAAAACAAAAACCAGAAGCATGCATGGACTGTCAAAGTCGGGCCTGATGGTCAAATCAACACAATGAATCAACATGAATTAAACCGTAATCATATATTACCTCCAGCTGACATGCCGTTGACCAGCCGATACCAGTGCTTCTCATCCAGAGTCCCCTGCTCACCCAGAGCCGTCATTTTCCTCAGCTGCTCCCGTGGGGTCATGACATGCAAATGACCTTTAACCTCCACGTGAATTCTGTTCATAATAAGAGTAACATTATCAACATCAGTCTCTTTAAAGTGATACAAATGGCATTTTTTCAGTGTTTTTGTTAATAATCTATCATGTCTGTTAAATGTATCTGTCAGTATAATAAATGACAGGTCTTGTGTTAATTGGTTAATTTGAACTAAATTGCATGTTGTATTAAACATGTGTAGTTTCTTCTAACGACCACTGGAGGGCAGCAGTTATCTGATGGCCTCTCCTACAGATTACTGGAGATTTGAGGAATGTTTAATCTCACTGCAATGTTTTATAAAGGATTTAATTCAACCTACAAACTAATATTGATTTTCTTAAAGTTGTTGGAGAAAACACATAATTTTACACCCAACTGTTGTACTCCCCCCCCCCCATTAAATCATCTCTTAAGGACACTTTTAAAAAGAGTAAATTCACTCGACAGGGTAGAATTTATGCACTATAACTTCTGAACCATATGTCACTCATTTTTACCCCAATAATAATAATAATCTTAAACACACTAACAGCCTTAAAACATAAATTCAAATCCCAAAACAAAAGTGAAGATCTGCAAAACTTCTCATTATCTGCTAATTTTTCTTTTTTTTTTATTTCTACCCTCCTAAGGATATTTGGTCCTCATAAGTGTTATAATAAAAGATACACGCACACATGTACACACACACACTTCACAAATCCCATTATAAAATATGATACTGTAAATGACACAATAATCCAGCTCTGCTAATCCGTCTGGATACATAATGAAGTACATGAACTTCACCAGCTTCATATTAATGATCCTCAGCTGATTAAAACTGTTTTGGATTTATGAGTGCATCAACCGTGCACATTTAGGATTTCTGCTGTCCCCTCCCCCAGACGAACGCTGCTATAAGATACGCCCCGAGGCCCTGAGCGTTATCCAACTTCCCTCAAGTTCCCACTGAAACCTGTGTAATCTGAAGGCTGTAATCCCCCTGTTATTCCTGCAACAGTCTGCTGCCTACATCTGCTGACCTTCCAACCCCCATCCCCACCTTCCCAGGCCCCTGCTACCCCCAGGATCCTATTAGCTAAGTCCTGGCTATACAGCACTTTAAAGGGATGTGTTGGAGGTAATCCGCACGTTTAGAGTTTTACCCTCAGCAAACCTTGCCAGTAAGCATCCCGGACAATACACCTCTAAGTGCTAAGCCTATTAGTCTCTATTAGCTCCCAGGATGTCCTAAAAACACCTTGGGGATAAATCTGGGATGCAATCGGTTTATGTAGAGCTATGTGGCGCAAACACATGCACCCTCCAACTCCAACTAACATCAGCAAGGAGGGAAGATGTTCTTCAATATTTCCATTCCTGTAATAGCTGAGTGGGCACCAAACTCCACTCCTCAGGCCTTTTCAAACTCTAAAGCGTGAGTTCAAACAACAAAATCTAGTTAGGAGATCTGGGTTCGTAATTTAAGTGGATGAGCAGCTCTCACAGTTCAGTATTAGTGAAAAGATTTAGTCAACAACTGACACTCGTAAATTTGACCCAGATTTCAAACTGTGATCAACAATTATTCAGGCAGAGCGCTGGATTTATAGAACTTTAGGAATTTAATTTTATAAAGAGTAAAAGAAAACCCTGTGATATTTGGAAAAACAGATTCACAATTTAAAGAGTAATTTGTCAAACATCTGCCTGTTTTTTGTTTTATTTAGTAGAGTAGTACTATAACTAAAGTAATAGTACTATAACCATTTAACTGTCAGGTCAACCATTTGGTAGATCATATTATTAAAGCATGAAAACAAATCTACTGATCTAAAGGAAATCTAAGAAATATAAAGATGTTTGACTAAAAGGTTGAACATAAATTCCTTTACATTGTTAATATGATATGTTTTATATTATATAATAACTCCTAATGTCCCAATTGATTAATAAATTTAAAAAATAACTTTTTTGTGCTTTTTTTCTTTATGGGAATGTAAATGAAATAATTAATATGAAATAAAAGGTCTAAAAATGATCATTCAAGTACATCTAGTACAACTTGTTATTGATGAAAAACGTTTATTTCAAGGCAGAAATTCTTCTAACAAGTCCTATTAATAATTGATCCTTTATTGTCTTCTTAGGGAAATGAATTCTGTGAATTTGACCCATCATGAGGAGCAGTGGGCTGACAATTCAGGGTTCAGTATCTTACCCAAGGGTGCTTCAGCACATGGTCTGCAGGAACAAGGGATTGAACCGCTCACCTTTTGATCAGCAGACAACCATCCTTGTGCAATTCCTTTAGTTTAACACAACTTAATTTAAACACGTTTTAAGAAAGTGTGGTTTTATTTAATCTATAAATTAAATCTAGCTGTGCTAAACTAGTTTCCTTGCAAACTTGGAACTTGTGTAATAAATGTGCAGCAGATCACCAGCTGTTGCTTTGTGTTTATTTACTTTTTAATAAAACCAGATGCACATTTCCAACCTGAATGTGAATTTAACGCCTGAGAGGCACCAACTGGAGCTCCAACTCGCACCATTTGAAGTCCAGTTTGACACATTTTCCTTTTTAATCTCTCAGGTGAAGTTGTCCTCTTCACCTGCACCTCTCTCCTGCAACTCTTTAGTTTCCGAGCTACTCCGGCACTTTGTGAGTGAAACTGTCAGGAAAGGCGAGCGACACAAACCCCTGTCGTATCTCCTTGGTGAGCAGAGGCCACACCACAGCTGCCAAATCCGGGGATTGGACTCCTCGGATTTTCTGTTGCCTGGTTAATCTCATTACAGGAATGAATTAAAGAGAAAAATTGCTGACAACTTAGATGGAGCCCTGAGGAGGTCATATCAGACAAGACAGAAGCAGTGTCTAGCCCTTCCTAATCCCCAAACACACACATACACACACACATACACATTAAAGCCATGCAAATTCTGTCAGTTGCTTGAAGCAGATTACATTATTTAGAGGTGATATTAATTTAGGAATTATGATATTAAACTCACACACTGAGTATATTTATCTTCGTTTTTAGCGTTTTTTATAATATTGTTGCTATTTGCAGAATTTGGGCTAATTATCAGGTTAATGATGAGGATTTGAAGCACTTATCTAATCGCATTGACCTTTAGATTAATTACTTATTAAGGCATTAGTAGCTTTTATAAAGTTTACTGCTGATGGAATCTATATTTCCTTTTCACTTTAACATGTTAGTAAAAGTACAACACAAGGTTTTGCAATTTCCGTCAAGATTCAGACAGAAAAGCATTTAAAGTATACGTTTTTGTCGCTAATGATTTCCTTTCATAGCTTTTAAAATTAAAACAACTAAAATAATAAACATGGGGGAAATGGAAGAAAAATTTGAATAATTTAAAGGTTTAATTGACTTACCTTTAGGTTTCCAACAGTTAGCAGAACCTGGAGCGGGTTTTGGACCAGTTAGGTAAAAAATTATTTTAAAAATGTATCAAAAATACAGGTGTGAATGTAATGTGAGCCTTTAGAAACTGAACAGGACCTGCCCTGTCCCTCTTGCTCTTCTAACTGAACTGCATCCCACTGACCATCCAGCCGGTTTGAGAACAATCTGCTGCCAGCAAAGTGCCTTAACTAAACCAGACCTTTTAAATACCGATTCATTTCATCTCCATTAGCTGGCCTTATCTCCTGCAGTAAGCCCTCCCTGTCCTGACATCACTATGATCTCCCATCCAACCGCCCGCTGCACCTTGCAACTGATGTGTAATTACTGAAGCAGCACTGCTCCTAAGCAGGGAGCGCTAAACCTCTTTCAACGTTTACCTCACTAATCCTGTGTTAGCACTTTAGGCCACAGTTAAGACACCTAAATGCTTAGCTTCCTTTTCCAGTGGCAAAATGGTCAACACCCCCCCCCCCCCCTCACCGCCTTGTGGCCCCATGCAGAGAAACTGCACGCTGCTGTTTGTGGACCTCACCAAGCCCACAGATCAGTCCTGGTTTTTCACATGTCTGGTTTGGGTGTCAAAAGCATTGTCCTCCCCAGGGTGCTAAAGGGCTGACCCAAACATGCTTGGTGGTAATTTGCCAGAAATCCGACTGAATGTTGGCTGGATCATCCTCTCAGACCTCTTAATCTGACAGTTTGTGCTCACCAAGCTTAAAGCATGGGCCTGCACTTCTTTGAATGATGTTTTCTTTAATGCCTGATGAGCAGCTAGGTGTGCCCAGTTGGTGGGCTGGTAAGAAAATTAGCTAAACAACAGACGCAACATGAAGGAGGGGGTGTTGTGGTGTTTCTGAATCCCTCATCAGTCTGCAACAAACACAGTCTGTGGAATAACTAGTCCACAGAGTACAGAATACAAACTCATCCATCCATTTTCTAAACCAACCAACAAAACTGTATGTCATTGTTCTGCTGTTTTATACAAACCAGCAGGTGAATGTTACTGAATTACCCAGAAAAGTGGATTTAGTTTGATGCATTTGTTATTTATTTTATTAATTTATTGTATCCAAACTGACTTCTTAGAAGAATTCCCGACTGACCGTATGCAAAGAGTTAGAGTGTGCTCCCACATCTCCTCGGCTATCTGCACAAACACCCGTTCTCCTCAGGGCTGTATTCTGAGCCCCCTGCTGTTCTGTACACTTTACTTTGCCCTCACCCACCACAGCAACACTACTGCCTCTGGTTTTCCAGCTGCACAACAGCACAGAAGAAAAAACACTTAGTGGATAGTAAAGTCTGCCCAGGAGATCATTGGCTGTCCTTCCTTCTCAGGGTGAATTGCTCAGTTCATGCTGCCTCAGGAAAGCTGACAACGTCCTAAGAGACGCCTCTCACCCTGCTTACATGTTCCAGCTGCTGCCATCAGGCAAAAGATACAGACGCATCAAAGCCAAGACCAACAGACTAACCAACAGTTTTTGCCCAGCAGATATCAGGTTGCTGAACACTTCCTGACCCCCTCCATGGAAGCTGAGGCTCATCTACCCTTTAGGTTTTTTCTGCATGTGAAATATGGCTTTACTTTTTATATTTCTGTTCTTTGGCAACATAAGACTGCACCTAATTTAGCTTTTCTTGTTACCATAACAATAAACATATTCTGATTCTGATCATATTGTAGAAATACTCCAAATCTCCTGAAATGTGAAAATTTGACACAACACTAGTGTGAATATGCTGCAGAAAAATGATTGATTTCAATCCAGTTTCTTTCAAATTAAACATTCCAGATCCACATCTGTATTAGTTCACTTTTACCCAAAGTGCCAAATCTTGCAAAAACTCTTTGACTTGTTGAGAATCGCTGATGAAACTTGCAGCCTCTTGATTTAAACGTGACCTCTCCTGAACAACAGCTGCTTCCAGCTGTTATCAATAGGAACAAGAGTTTCCTAATTGGCGGCTGTGAAATCGCTCCGGTCACTATTCTGTGTGAAGAAGTGTTTGTTTGTTCTGCCACTGACAGGCTGAGGTTTTTATAGGAGTTTGACAACATTGCAGATGGAATTCACATCAAGACAAGTGTGTCTGAACACACAGTGTGGCAACATCTCCATTAGGGATGTGAAACCAGACTGTCCTGCTTAAAATTAAAATATTTCAATTGATTAATTTACTTTTTGACATTTATTTTGTCAAGAGTTACACATTTTGTTTGCATTCTGGGGAAATATTCAACTTAAAAAACATTTGTGTCTGAATAAACAATGAATTATGTTTGTAATGTTGATTTAGACGGAGGTACAAGAAACAACTCAGTTGTTTTTCATGTATTTTTTAAAATGTCTAATTATGTCATAATGAAATCGACCCTGGCTGAATTAAGTTATTAAGATAGAGAATTAATTTGACTTTAAAACTATCCTCTCTAGGAGAAATCACTCCTCTGAAAATGTGAAAAATGGTTCAGTCCACAGCAGTAGTTCTCAGACTGAAGGAGTAAATTAACTATGATACCTGAGATTAATGACGTCTCTAGAACTTCTCTTCCTTCTCTATGCTGGCAATCAGACATTTTCTCAGTATAGACCTTAAGCTAAGATTAACTTTGTTATCTTTGTCTCAAATCATTGGAAAAGTATAGACAAATATTGATTAGGTGGACATGGGGGCCCACCTAAAACGTTTATACCTTGGGGTCAGAATTCTGTGCTACGGCCCTGCTCCACCACTCCACCACAGTAATAAACCTTAAAGCAGCTTTCTTCCTACTGGGTGTGTCTATGTGTGTTTCAGGGAGGAAGAAAAGAGAAAGAACAGAGATGAGAAATGATGGATCAGATGGAAAACATGTCTGTAATTTTGGAACATTTGCAGTTTCTCTGCACCTCCTTTGCATTTTGTCTCCATACCAGAAGATCCTAATAGATGAAGGTACAATCCTCCTGCTTATGATTGGCCCAGCCCCGTGTCAGTGGAGAAAATAACCAATGGGCTGCAGATCAGCGTGTGTCAAGGAAACAAACTCTGCTGATGTTTTCTTTCTTGCTGAATGCATCATGCAGGCTGGACCAAAGGGGTTGGTGTTTAACACTGATTGGTCCAACACACTGATCTACTGGTTTTATGGACCAGTCAGACCAATATAGGAATTAAAACAGTGTCACTACCAAACAGCCCACCAGGAAAATACCCGGTATGCCAGATGGCAGTCTGGAAGCTTTTGACAAAACTTGAAAACTTCCCTTTAGAGCTTATTTCCATTGAGGCGGTTCGACATGGAAAATGAGCAAAGAGATACTTTTAATAAAGTTCTATAATAATAACACGTTTCATACATATTATAAAGCATTTCAGCTCAAAAACATGTTGATCTATGGCTCACTAGGAGGTGGAACTAGAAATATTACTGTACTACGTCTTCAGAGTATATTTAAATGAACTCAAACATCAAAGTAACACTCTAAAAACACTAAATACTGCATTAACTTACTGAAAAAAGAAAATTATGTTGGTATCTCTCAGCTTTGAACCAAAGCTCAAGTTTATCTTTACTGTGGGGTTATTCAGGAGCGAAGGTAAATTTTACTGAAAAAGAAAAGAAGAACCCACTAAGAAAGGACTTAAGAATTAGGAGAACAGGGTTTTAGGACATCTAAACCGCTAATTTAAGAATCTCCTAGGTGTAAGCTTTTTATGAGGGATTTCTGTCCGTGTTGTTTGCACCCAGCATTATAATGTCACAGTGAGGCGAAGGGATCAGAGCAGGTTTAACCTTAACAAACAGGCGTGGCTATAAATTCACTGGGAGAGACGGGACACGGACACCATCCATCTTCTAATTACAGCAACAAGCTGGTGTCCGGATCACCTTCGTTTCCTGGACAAATGACGACCGTTCAGCTGTAATCCCTCCGAGTTGGAAGCATTACGTCGTTCAGGTCTGCAGGAGATCTCATTTAGGTCCTGTGATGTCATGTTTGAAAATGAGATATCCTGTAAATGTCAATAACAGATCAATAAAGTAAAATGAAGATGAATTTCTGCCTTTAGAGTTCAAGAACAGGTGTTAGTTTCTCTCCTGATGTGTCTGCTTCATTCAAAGGTCATCTTATCATGTGACCTCTGCTAGTAAAGGAAATCCTTGCTTCATTTTAAAAAATGTTACAGAAGAGGTAGAATCACAAATAATTGACTAACTCTTGCATAAGTATTCATTAAGTACATTTTACACCCCTACATCTCACTTAAACGATCAAGTACAAGTTACGTACGTCTATCCTTAATGAAAGGCTTTAAGGAAAACTTAAACCAACAACCAATACGACATAAAACCCCAGCAACACAAGCTTAAATGAAAATCTTTCAATCTACTTGAATGCCTTCCTCCAGCTTAAACACAAAACCCACATTTTCATCTGAACTTTAACCTTTCCACAAACCCAATTAGCAAAAGGAGAGGAACCAGGCCCAGGAGCATGCTGCTGACCTGCTGTGGTGTTTTACATCAGAGAGGGGTCTGGCTTCAGGACCCGCCACCAATAACTACTAGTGACCCTAATTGAGAAAAATATATTTCTTGAATTTATTTAAAGTATTTATAGTGCTTATAGACAGTAGAGTAGGACATCACTGTATGCAAACCAAAATGACCATCAAGAGGTGGCGCTAGAGAGGAAACTATCGACCTTCCTTCAATCAGCTGCAACTGAATTTAAACCAAAACTCTTCATCTTTTTAAAAGAATCAGCTGTTTTCAGTCACAAATGAGTGAGTCAAAATCAAACTACTTAGAATTAGATTAAAAAGACTCTAAATATGTAGCCCTATGTGAGAGCCCTCTTATTAAATATAACTACATCTTATAGGAATATTCAGTCACTGACTCCTACTGTTAAAGAATGTGAATAGATGACTTTTTTTTTACATGTTTCAGCCCAAACAACAGCTCACTGGCCAATGAAGCTGAATCCACGGCCCACTTTTGGGACACAACCCACCAGTTGAGAATCACTGCTTAAATCATATCTGCCTCTGGTTGTTTTGCTTGAAGTAAATGGTAAATAGCCTGTATTTATATAGTGCTTTCTACTCTCTCCCCAAAGCGCTTTATAACACACCAGTTATTCTAGTGTGTTGTGACGTCTGGTGTCTGGTCGTTGTCCAAACGCTGCAGTGCAGGAGAGGTTTGATGTTGATGATTATTAGAAACTGTGGAAGTATCTGTGCCTTTATGATGATCAGTCGCTAACACAAACTGGAATCTCAGGACTGTTTTGCATGACATTGGAACTTTCTGCTCGTTTTGCAGTTTCTTGGTAAATGTTATGAGATCCAGAGGCTTCCTTACAGCTATCAGAAAGGTCAGTGCTGTAGCGCCACCTACAGTCTGGACAGCATCCTCCTCAACTGTTACTCTTATCACATTCATGAAACATTTTCTTTGAATGTGCTGCAGTAAGTCTCCCTCAGTGACGTAAATGTTACACAAACAGTAAAATACCTCCATCTCTTCACTTGTATGGGATGATTGTTGTGCACAAGGTAAATGTTCCTAGTGTTTTTTATTCATTAAAAAACCCACAGACCGATAACTTTTCTAATCTGTCTCAGTGTGTGATGAAGAGGAGTGAGAGAGAGTTGGCACCTGTTCAAGCATGACTCTCATCAAAGGACAACTGGTGATGTAACAACATCTGGCACCTTCTTATTTTTGGCAACTCGTCTTGACGTTTTACAGACAAATGAAGCTACAGGTGATGATGCTTTGAGCTGGAAGTTAAAGTCTCAGAAAGCAGAGAGCTGCAGGACAAGCTGCTCATTCCTGGCAGCATGAGAACGACTGCAAGCAGCAGCCCACGTAATCTTCAAGGCAAATGTTCAGTTATTTGCTGAAGCTGCTGCTGTGCTTGGTTTGACGTTGTATTTAAAATAAAACTTTAAAGTCTCACGATGACAGAAAGCTTATAACCTGATGTGATTTTCTCTCCTAAGCAGGGGCGTGGCTACGGGTGGGCCTGGGTGGGCCTGGGCCCACCCACTGTGTACCTGGGCCCACCCAATCAAATGGCTTCCTCAACAAAATTATACATATATTTGTTTCATTTTTGAGGGATCTTATTTAAGTCATCATGAAATGAAGTAGAGCAGAGTAAATTTGACACCAACAGCATGAATGTGTTGTGGTGATTTCATAACTATTACATCATTTGTAAGTCTTGCTCTCATTGGCTATTTTGAATAATTTCGGAACTCTCCAGACAAGCTACGGCAACAGCGCAACTGTGCGTCTGCTGCTGTGACTTGTAGTGTCAACCAAAGCATTTAAGAAACGACAAAACAAATCTTCATTTCTAAATGTTTCAAAAAACAAAAAGTGCAGTACCTGTCCTGTGTTACAGGGTTAATAAGCTTTGGAATTTGGATGTTTTGTTCAAAGGTCTTTCTGTCGGTTTCTGACAGGTTCCTCTCTTTTGCGGTTCACATTTTGCAGCCTCCCGCGACCCGGACCCGGATAAGCGGAAGAAGACGAGACGATTTTGCAGCCTTGTACTTTCGCGAAATGTTTTGTGCAACTTTGCATGCTTTAAACTTTTTTTACAGCGCAGTGTTCATGCATCCTGACGATCTCCTCCATGGAGCGGAGCGCAGTGCGTCCTGACTCCCTTTTGCGCGCTGACCAAGAGTCTGGAGGAGTAGCGCTCTTATGCTCCCTTCCCTTTATGAGCTTCTTTTCTACAGCAAGGTGGGAATGAAAATCTACACTTCCACATGTAGAAATGATGCTTTTAACTGATTGACAGACTGCAGAATCAGAACCATGGAGCAGCATGATGTCTCCAAACAGTGCGCTCTGCGCTCCTCTCTTTTTCCTCTCTCTCTCTCTCTGTGTGTCCGACCTGAAATAATTAACGTATTTGACCCGACGGCTCGGGCTGAAATTGAGACCTCTAGTGATAAACACAGAGCAGCTCTCAGATAACTTCTCTCAGCATCATCTGTGTGTGTGTGTTTTTTTACCGCAACAAGCAGGTGTCCGTCAGACGCGATCAGAAACATCAATGAAGTTATTTATTCAGCCGTTCTGATGATCAGGTTGTGTTTAAACGAGATCAGTGTGATAATGTTAATGCCTGTCTGAGAGAAGTGTATAAAGTGTGCAGTGAGGGGTTTTACAGGCTTAAAACTTCTGGAATAATTGTAAAAATATAAAACTGATACTTGGCGGATTTCACCGCAATTGCGGGTTATTGTTAGAACGTAACTCCCAGAATAAACGAGGAATCACTGTATAGACACAGATCTGCTTAAACAAAAGTGACATTTACAAACACTTATTTTCAATTACATTTTTGGGCCCACCCATTTTTTATTAGGCCCGGCCGAAAATCTATTTCTGGCTACGCTACTGCTCCTAAGAAACAAAGTTTCTCCTCCTCATGAGGATGAAAAGTCTGTCAGTCTGCATCAGGAAGTGATTGATGTAATCATTACCACTGTCACCATACAATGTTAAACTAGGAATTATTTTAAACTAGGAATTTAGCCTTAATAGCTTTAAGAAATGAGCCTCTGCATCCTAAAGCTTTTTAGTTATGAAGAAAAGTGTCTTAATAATAAAAGTCTTATTATTTCAATGAATCAAACAGCCGGTTACTGAGTTACACACAGAATATGCAAATTAAATTGTTGATTTTATGAGATTTTTCTCTGCAACCATTAAAATAATACAAGATAAAGTCATGTTAAAGTGCCTGTGACTCCATATTTAAATCACTTTATATTAAACAGGTGTAATCTTTGATGCCTCTAGATTAGCGTTGCACCATTATAACTCAAAATATGCTGTAATTATTTCCTAACGAGCAACTCAGAGATCAGAAGAAAGCGCCGTCTTCCGGTTCTGCTGGGTTTCTCCTTATTTGGCAGTCTGGCACTTTTGCTGCAGCAGGGGGCAGTGCCGTCGCGTGAAAGAGAAACGAAACTGAAACTAAACACTATACGGTCTATGGGCAATGGCGGCGGCACTGCCTCGCTCCAGTTGTCGTGAACGTGCATGTGGGAGGAGAATTTACCATATAAGCAAGTCCGGATCACTATGACCTCATAGCGGGCTGGAGTGAAAAAAACTGTTTGAAACCTGGGTCTGAAATCTGGAAGAGCTTCTCACTGGCTGGACTAGGAGACAGATGGATGCCGTTTTTTGCTCTTTCTGGCAGGTTTAAGGTGAGAACTCAACATTGCAACATGATAGATAAGTCAGAAAACATGGAAAACCATGTCATGGGCACTTTAAGGAAAGTGGAGAAAAAAAAAGTTTTAAAAGTCAACTGCTTTATGCCACTTATTTGTACTGATTATCTGTTTATTATGACCTAAAGGTCAAATGACTGTAAATCTGACAGTGTTATTCTACTTGTGCTGCCCCCTTGTGGAGAAACACTTATTTAAAAAAAAAATCTCTGTCTGGATTTACTTTAGGTTTTATTTTATTTTCTGGTTATACATAATTTAATCAGTGCAGATGCCCTAAGTTTTTAAAAAATAAGGCAAATTAAATGGACACATTTTTTTTAAACCATTAATATTAATTAATTAATGGTACTGCTCCCAGTTTCCAGTGAATTTGATGATGTGCTGTTGATCATAAAGGAGTTTTATTTGTTAAAAATCTTCTTATTTAACACACTTTGGAGATTTTCATCACGCTCATGTTGGAAACGTTTTCTGGTCCTTGTTGTATGTTCTGTTCGACCTTTAGAGTTAAAATCTATTTTCAGTCAAACCCAAAAGTGAAACAAAGGAGCCTCGTTGCTTTTTGAACATCATAAATAAAAGATTCCTGTTATAAAACAGAGCAGAAAAGTCAAACCTTTCAAAGCGAGTGATGAAAACAAGTTCGACTTATCTTTACATTCAGCATCTTTAATCCCCGTTTGATGTTTTCTCTTTACCCAGAATCCCGTTCGGGCGTGTGTTTGGTTCCGTCCTTGATCTCCTGACCAGTCGAGCTCTTTGCCTCCATCCAGAGAGAAGCCAAGCTCCTCCCTGCTGCAACCAGACTTTGATGTATCTGCAGCCAACAAGTCGTTCCTCCTTCAAGTGTAGGAGCTGGAAATTGAGCCTTTTGATCTTTTTCTTCTTTAATTTAAATGTGTTTGTAGCCAGGGGGCTTTGTCTTGAAGCGGGCAGCATTAAATAGATTTTGCACATAATTGATTGCGTTTGGTTTGAAATGTGCTTCATGTTAAACAGCAGAAGGATGTTTTAGATAATTAAAGGTCAGGCGGTACAGACTCATCAACTCCTTTTTGCTGCAGTCGGACTGAGAATGTTTAACATTCAGCTCTTGTCTAACCAGCAGCACATGTTGGATGAAACACAAAGTTCTTTAGTTTTATTCTTCCAATGTCTGGATTAAACTTTGAGCAGACTTGAGTTTTTAGTGGTAGATTGTGTTATACATAAACCACAGTCTTGTTACTCTGTGGGATTTTTCTTCTGGCATAAAGTTTTAATAGTTAGTTGCTTTATTTCAAGTTTTATTTTGAAACTCTTGTTTTTCTTGTATATTCTGTTGAATATTACTTTCTCTTCTTATTTAAGGAAAGTTTAAATGGTCGTTTTTGCTTTAGAACATTCATAACTCAGTCAGAAGTTCAGAGAAATCATAAAAACAGTTGGTCAAACTGAGCAAAGGAACTTCAACATTTTTTGTTTGTTTTGTGAAAAATAGAGAATTCCAGCTGCCATCTTTTTCTAAACCTACAAAGATGATTGATAAGTTTCACCAGCATCTTCTTTTATGATTACATTTTGAACTGGAAACACTGGACCCTCTAAATAAGTAGGAATCAATCACACTCCTTACAGCTGTGTCTGTCAAACCGGAGCTTTTTACAGTAATCTGATCATAATAACTGAGGTTGGTCTAAAAACAAGAAGCGTGGAGAGAGAATTGAGAATTAAATGTAAAGATAAAAAGGTCGTCTTTAACTTTTTTGGCCTTTAAACTTGTTTTTTAAAGCGAAAACTAATTATTTTAAAGTTTTTGTGTTCATTGTGTCAAACCTTTAGAAAAAACTCAGCATGAATACTTTCCTCTGACAGAGTCCTTAAAGGTTTTTACCTTTATGTTCCTCCTACTGACTGTTCGCCAGAGCTTGACAGGATCATTGATTCAGTTTGCTGATTGTTGCACATTTTAATTTATTATTTTACTCTCAGTTATTCGTTTGTCTTTTTCATGTTGACTCTTTAATGGACACTCGCTAAAATACTTGGAAGTTTAAAGTTTCAACAACTGAGTGCTGTTAGAAGCTATTAAATGACTTTTTTCTTTATTTTTTAAATATTTACAGGGGCAATGATATGATATATCACGATACATCACAATACTACAAGCAATATTGTAGTATTGTGATATTTATGAATTAAATTTTTGGAAAACTGTCGCAGCTGAACAGAAAAGTTAGTCTCTTCTGTCGTACACTGAGTAGAATGAGACTTTAATGCTACGTCGTCATGGTAACTAGCCACATGTGCTCACAAATCTGTAATGCCTGAGTATTTGACTATGATTTTTGCATGTAAATTGTTAATAAGAAATCGATATTGTGCTTTAAGAATATCGATATAAAACAAAAATATCGTGATATGTCAGTGAATCAATTTTTTTTGCACCCCTACTTTTCACTGAATGTGCACTTTCCCTACATTTCTCCTAATTTCTGCCCTTTGTATCCTGTTTACCTGGAGTTATGTTTTATTGAAGTTTTTGTTTATTCAATCTCAAGTATTCTCAGTTTTAATTTTACTCCTGCCGGCCTGTTTTTGTGACTCTGTGTTAAGAAAAAAAAATCCATCTAACATTTATTGAATATATAAATTCTGTGAAATCCACAAATTTCTCCACAAAAAACTAAATTAACTGAATGTACTTTTTCTTTTTGAGGATCTAAATCTTAAATCACAAGATTTTCTGTAAAGGTTAACAACTTTTTATCATTCCTCTGAATTCTCAGGGCTCGGTGAACCGAGCTGCTTTATTACTGAAGCAAGTTTCAATATTTCAACAACTTCTTGTTCTGAAGCAAAAAGCATCAAACTGTTAAATAAACCGAGGTAAACAAAAAGAACAACTGTGTAAACAAACAAACCTAAACTCATCCCTGCCCTCCAGAAGCAGGAGAACATTGTTTTATCACATTTCTGCTGGTTTGTCCCTCATGACTTCAATTTACTAATAACTTGTTTCACGTCTGAAATAAAACTCAAGACAAAGAGTCTCATTGAGGAAACAGTTGGAAAACCTGGTGGAGAACTGGAGTCGGACCAGAATCTGTAAAGAGACTCGACCAGCAGCACAGAACGGTAAGAATCTCATCAAAACGTTTTAGTCAGATAAAGAAACGAGTTCTGAGTTTAAACTAATTTTTGTCCTCTGGATTGTTTTATTTCTGTAACAATGAGAGAAGTTTCTCTCATTTCACTGTTCGTCTCTCTGCAGATAAGGTTCTGTTGGAACGATGAATTTAGTTCTGGGTCTGGTTTTTGCCTTCATCCTCCCAGTTATCTGGGCTCAGGTCCCTCACTGGGGCTCCTGTCCAGAACCAGAAGTTCAACCCGCCTTCAACCTAAAACAGGTCAAACAAAACAAGACAGATGAAAATGATTAAACACACCTTCAGTAAAACGACCCAGTTTTCTGTTTTATGATAAAGCTTGTATGTATTTTATGGTCACAGTGCAGAACGTTTATCCACTTTATCTTAAAAATATTTAAAAATAGAACTAATTGTTCCATCAAAGTTGGAAAGAATTTCTTGTTTTGACTTGTACAGGTGTTTAATCTCTATTTTTATTACTTAATGAGTGGAACTATCCTTAATCTGAATGAAAAGGTCATTTTTTTGAGTTTTTCTTATTGAATCATTAAGCAGAACTTGTTTTACTTGACACAGTGGAAAGTATTCAGTGATATACATGAACTAAACCATTTCAAGTAAAAACAACCTTTCTGTGCGCTAACAGTTCATACTGATGACATGAATTGATTCAGTAAAATAACCTAAAATGATCAAAAACAACATGCATGTAACACTAATCTGTTATATCATAATTTATTAACTATTATTGGTGATGTAGAGATAGATAGTTTAGAACAAGTAAAACCTACAAATCAACTTGTTCATGCAGAAAAAGTGAAACTCAGATCTTATAGAGTCTTTTGTATAAATCTGACTCTGCTCAGCCCTCGGTGACTTTATGTAGATTTATTCATGGTCTTTCCTCTCGTTGTTCTAAATTGCCTCTGAACCCATGTCTCCCTGCACTCACAGTTCATGGGGAGGTGGTTTGAAATTGCCAAACTGCCGGCCCAGTTTGAGAAGGGTCGCTGCATCGAAACCAATTTCAGCCTGACGACAGACAGCTCCATTCGAGTCGTCAGCTCTGAAATCCTGTGAGTCCTTACCTGCAGTTCATTTGTGCAAATATTGAAGTCAGGAGGGGACTTTTGCATGGTGTGTATTCACTGTAATGCACTGTGAAAAATGTGTGTGTTTGGATTGAAACAGAAAAGGAGAACTGAGGAAAATTGTAGGAACTGGAGTCATAGAGGATCAGAAGAATCCAGCTAAACTAGGAATAAGTTATTCCTACGGTGAGAGGGATGGATTTATGCTTCTATTTGTAAAATAACAATCAGATCTACTTGTGTTGAATTTTAAAAATGTGTGTATGTTTTCCTCAGTCCTCCCATATTCCCCCTACTGGATCCTGTCCACTGACTACGTGAACTTTGCCCTGGTGTATTCCTGCACCGACGTCCTCAGAATCTTCCACGTGGACTTCGCCTGGATCCTGGGCCGGACTCGGAGCCTGCCGGACGCCACCGTCGAGAAGGCCAGGGACGCGTTCGCCTACAACAACATTGATGTGACCAGAATGATCCCCAGCAGGCAGCAGGACTGTGACAAAACCCTCTGAGAACCCAGAATGTACCACAAGATGGCGCTGTTGTTGGTTAGAAGATGGGAAATGATTATAAATTCAAGACAGAAATAAAAAGTCTGATTCATGATTCTTGTGTTCAGGCAGGTGAATTTAATATCTCTCACACCTTATTTTGCAGCATAACTCAATATAAAAAAAAAAAATCTAAGGAACTTTAAAATTTTGTTCTAATTTTAATTTGAAAACACATGACGGTCTCATTAGTTCTGACCCAAACTGAGAACATGAAGGATCTCATTTGTCTTAATGAAATCAGTGAAACCTGATGTTTGTTGATTCAGAAGCATTTAAAAAATGAAAACACCACGCAGCCATAAAACACTCCAAACTGATTTAATTAAGTCTAATTGAAGAAACTTTCCCTGTGAAGCCTTCGCTCCTTTTTAGCGTTTTAAAAAACTTTAGATGTTCAGAGTTTTAAATCCACCACAATCACGAGTTTTGTCTCATCTATTAAACAGAGCAGAATAAACTGAAAACACACTGTGTAAAAACAATAAATAGTCTAATTCGCTTAATATATGCAGCAGTCGTTCAATAAAAGTAGACTAAAACATTTTTCTTGCAAATTAAAGCTCCATTTCAGATGGTTTCATGTTGCAAAATTCTGAATTATTTCGGCTTTTTTCTCTGTAATAGTCACAATTAATATTTTAAAAAGACTATTTATCAAGGACAGTTTTGTCAAATGATCAACATTAAGGCCATTATTAATATATATACTTTTTAAAACTGGGATTTAAAAAAGTTTATTTTGTTAAACTTTAGTTTTTATTCTCAACAGCATAAAAAATTCACTGACTTTGTCTTATAGTGTTTTATAGATAAAATGAGGCTTGATTTAATTTATTTGACTTTATTTAAAAACATTGCTGCATAAACAAAATCTACTAGGAATAAAAAAATGTGTGAGATTTTGTCGAATTTGTGAAAAAACTGAAAACAGGGTTTGAAAAATGAACAAATGAATGCCGAGGTATATAAGTCCACCCTTTTCCTTTGCACTCTCATAGCATCACTGCTTCTGACCTTTGACCTTAGAAATGTGAGGACCTTTATAAACAAATCAGAAACTTTTCCTTTAAAAATCAGATATTCAGTAAAAACAGGCAGAAATACTGACATGTCTGCTGTTTATTTGCAAATCTTTACACTCAAAAAGAGATCCTGATGATTAAATCCTCAAATGTTTTTTTTTTCTGTTTTGAAAAAAGCAACGCTTCCTGCACCTGTATATGAGACATCTGCAGAACAAGCATGCATTGTGTTTTCCTGCACATCTGCATAAATGTGTGCTGCATTGTTTTCACTGCTCAGCACAAAACAAGACGGAGCTGTCAGAGGTCTGCAGGTGTTGAGGTGCTGCTGAAGAACGATCTGCTGGCTGCTCCCTGCTGGTTCTAGCAGGGCAGCAAAAACATCTTTATTTTTCTAGTTAAGAAATACTGAGACCTGATATTTTTTGTATCTCCTCTGTGGCGTGCAGCTGTGTTGATAATTATTTCACACTTTAGGTTATTTAAGATCAAAAGCCCCTTGAGACAGACTGTGTGATTTCCCCTGTGAGACGTCAGGAGGCGGGCGGATGATGAGGGTCACTTCTCAGAAAGACAAGATGGTTCTCCGCCAGCAAAATGAGAAAAGGAATCCTGTTCTTTGTGATTTTACATGAAAAGAAAATAATAATAACAACAAATGAGTTCAAAAAGCTGCAAAAAAAAAATTGAATCCACATTCCTCCTTAAATGATGGCAGTTAATTTAAAAGAAGGTGTTGACTGTGGCAACTAAACACTGTGTAATAGAAAAAACAGCATTTATATTGAAACATTAGAGGTTAAAGGTCAGTGGCATGAAGGATCTAAAAGGAACTGAGAAGGAACTTTAAGGGTAAACAAAGATCTCCATATTTTTTAGATTTTATTCAAACTTTCCCCTCCAGATTAGTTCAGTGCTTTGATGAGAGATCAGGACTAAAACCAGTGACGACCTGCAGGTCAAAAGGTTAATATTGTAGCTGATCATTTCAGCAGCTAAACAGTAAATCACATCATTTAGTAGTTTACTATCCCTGTGAGGACCAAAGGGGGCTGATGTTTAGGTTGAAGGTCCAGGAGTTTTTTAGACGAAAAAAACACAGACTCATCATTAACGTGTTATAAATAATTTCTTTAATCATTTATTTGTTTACCTGTGGATTAACAGATGGGCCTAAAACTTGAATCTTTGAGTTTGTAAAACGACTTTAACAAAGATGTATGAAATCAAGACTGAGTGAAAACATTTTTTTGTTTTGCTGGTTGGTGATCTGTCGTTTTCCATTCATTTTAAATGTTTATTCTATGCATTTAGGTTAAAACATCAAGTAGTTTCTACTGCTGTGAAAATTCAACACATCTGAGATGTCCTCAAAAATGTAGACATTCAGAAATATTTATTCCCCCAAAACTCTATTTTAATGCCTTTAACAGTCTGCTCCTGACTGGTTTTCTCTGATTAGAGCTCTTGAGCTGCATGTTTGCTGTGCTGCAGGTTGGGGGAAGCAAAGGACTGCTGATGAATCAGACAGCCAATAAACAGGCAGCTCACAGTACACACACACACACACACACACACACACACACACACACACGCACGCACGCATGTACGCACACTAATACACTGCTCAGATTATTTAAAACATTTATCATGTCCAACATTTTCCTGTTTCAAATAAATATGAATATTTAAATTTCTTATGTTGTTCCAAGGTCCATTATCTGACAGACACGATGATAATATTGTTCGCAAATGCAGTTTCTTCAATATATATATATATACTGTGTTTGCAATAAAAAATAAATCACAGCTCAGGATTTCACAGCTCCTCAAAGGAGCAGCTGAACAATAGAAACTAACTGAATATGTAATAAATCTACTTCTAGTGTTCAGCCTTTAGAAGTGGGGGAAGTTCAGGTTTGTAAATCTGAAACATAAAAGTAAAGACATTTCAGTAAACATAAATCATGTTTGTTTTGTTTAAGTCCAGTTTAGAGATTTGAACCTTTCCAGGGATTCTGTGGACGTCAAACAGTAAAAATAAAAAACCCTCAGCTTTCCTGAAACCAAACTTCAGTTTCTCTGAACCTGCTGAGACTTTATTGGAGGTCTGAATCCAGCGTCTCTGTGCTGGCAGATGAAAAGCTTTACTCCACTTACTGCTGTCATGTGGGCACCTGGAGTTGTTTTATATTCTGGGTAGTCTGTCAGCCTCTCTGTGAAGTTAGTGACTCCAGACTTTGGACTGCAGGCAGCTGGGCAGAATGTACACAAAGAACCTGACACTTTTGTTTGGATGGTGGAAGGTCTTTTATTTTTTATTTATCCCTTTTTCTTGTTTGAAGGCAGGAGTAGAGATGAGCCACACACACAAACCTCCACCTATAACAAGACAGTCACATTCATCTTGAACTTAAAGCTCCATTTGAACCCAAAATCATCTGCAGCAGAAGTCCTGATTGTTTGAAATGGATTATTTGAGCTTCATTTCCTGCATTATGATGTAAAATGTTCCAAATATGATCCAGGCTTCTTCAGATTTGACAGTCAGGTCAGCCTGAATCCATTAGAGGATGATGATTAGCTGCTGGGCGTCAGAGCGCTGCAGGAAGTCTCTTTACTGGCTCTGAAGCATTCAGCGCTCCTCGTCCCATCTCTTTTATAAACCGAGCTTCACGCTGGAGTGTGATCTCTGTCCTGAGGCCGTGCTTCAAACAGACTCCACTTCACGCCGTGTGTGACACAGATTCCACGCAGACCGCTCAGCAGGATGAGCTCGCTCCTGGTGGCAGACTTTCCTCCCCTCCGATCAAGACGTGTGTCGTTTCATCCTCTCATGGCCTCTAAAGCAGCTCCGCTGGCCTACATTCATAAAGTGATGTGAAATGTTCATTAATTTAAACAATCAGAGGCATAATGGCTCAGTTCTTCCTCAGTCACAGAACTAAACAGATTTGGCAGCCTGAAATATCCAGGCTGCAGACGCTCAGTGGAAAAGCAACTTTATTGGATTCTCTCTCTGATGCTTCAGGGAGCTTTTTGCTTATTAAGCTTATTGAATATAAAATTGCAGCATCAGTGAGATTTTACTGCATTTCATTAGGAAATGTACACTCAGATGTAAGTTTATTTAAATCCACTTTGACCAAAACAGACTCACATGTTCAGCTTTTCCTGGATAATTTAATTGTGTAGGAAAAATTGAGTTGGATAAAATATGTCGTTGATGCAAATACTTTTAAAAAATCTGATTTTATTTAGGTTGACGCCGCACCGACTGTTTATTCAGACCTGTGGGTGTTTTATCGAGTTTTTTAATCATGAAATATTACCATCTTTCCTGCTTATTTCAAATGTGTTTTATTGAGTTTATGTCTGTCAAAAAGCTCAAAAATCAGGTTCTAAATTCTTATTGGCTGACATAAATCACAATATGGGAATTTAACAGATTAAACTGTTTAAACAAACAGCCACAGCTAGAGAATAATATACGCTCATCTCCTCGTCTTTGTTTGGATCTGATATTTTATTTAAAGGTAATTTATATATATATATATATATATATATATATATATATATATATATATATATATATATATATATATATATATATATATATATATATTTTTTTTTTTTCTGTATTTGAATGCACAACACTGAGTATGAACTCAAAATCTCAGGAAAACACAAAATGCCACTCTGTCTGAGCCCCCTGTGGGACTGGAGATGTTTAATTCAGAGCTCAGACTTCCAGGTGACCGCTACCTCAGAGACCTGCTTCTGAGGAACATTATTCAGCCTCTCCATCTTTATCTCATCTTGAACTCCACCCAGCGTCAGCTTTAAATTATTCTGCTTTTGTTTTACCTCAAAGTTGAAACTGTTTTTTTCTTTTCTGTGTTGTTGTTGTTGTTGTTTTTTTTTTAGGTTTTTTTTTGTATAGTTCAGTAAACTCAAGATAAAAATCTGATTTATTCTGTTTACAAACCCAGACTTGTTCTTTAGTTTTTACGATACCTTTATTACTTTTGGTTGTAAGTGTCAAATTTCCATTTGTCACTGAATGCAGCAGCATCTGGCTATTAAATCACAAAGGTTAATGAAAGGTTGCACATTGTAGTAAAAGCTTTACGTCATTTAAAAATTCACAAAATAACTAAATAAAATTGTAATATATCAGGGCAAATGACAGTAAGAATGATATTTGTCATAACGAGAATTGGAATTCATAAAATGTGTGGTTTACAACACACAGTAAGTCTCATTCATTAAAAAATAATTTTGAATAAACGAAAACTTGAAAAACAAAAAACCCAAATGTTAGGACATCGATACACTGGCAGCATACTAATCAACAGTTGATGTGTTTAGAAGTCTTAGATAAAACCATGTCTTTATTTTAGTCTCTGGTTCTTTTGAGGTCCAAACTGATGTTTTGGTGTGCCGTTTAAGCCGGACTTTGTGAGATAACATGTAAGACAAAAAATACAAAACCAGTTATATAATCAAACTTTATGTAGAAAAAAGTGTAAAGTTTGCACCTAGGTAAACAGTGACCAAAACTATAGATGTGTACAACCACGTTTAGGCTTCTGTGTAGATGCTTCAGTATTTTCTAGGATATAAAAGAACATGGGGCGATCGCGGCTCAGAGGGAAGAGCAGCTGGGGCTCAGGCCATGTGTCAGAGTGTCCCTATATGCGAGATGCTGAACCACAAATTGCCCCATGAGCTCCATCCAAATGGGCTCTGTGCACGCAGCTACGTGACGTAATTTCCGGTAGAAGGTCAGGATGGACGTAAACTTCCGGTAGCCGCTGGAAGCCCACACTGTGCTTGCTAGTTTCCTTTCGGGAGCTTGTAAAACTTTCTTTTTTTGCAAATCTTTCTTCATTTTTTGTGCGCGGCCTTCTATCTCGAGCTTTTATGTGTTCGTGTCCTAAATGTACACTGACAAAATTTGCGTTTCAACAACATACTGACAGCAGGTCTAACCACCACTGCTGTGTGCCATTCTGTACAGTATCAACAAGATCAACTTCACACCTCCCATCTTTAGCACGGAGACCGGAAGTCTCGTACCATCCTCACGCCAAACACAGAACTGATGCGTGCACAGAGGCTATTGGCAACACAGGAGCACAGGGGCATGAACCAAGACAAAACTACAACTATCTGACATTTATCATGACAGGGCAAGATCACACATAAAACAGAGCTGATCAGGGACAACACAGGGCAGAGATCAAGGTCGAACTCAGACAAGGATCATGACAGAAATTGAAACATTGATAACTTAAAAATGCCTGTCTACATGAGGAACTGGCAGGATTTCTTTTCACATAAAGTCACAAAACGGCAGGAAAATATGGAGATTTTTTTTGGTGGAATCACACTGCATATTTGAACTTTTTAGGAAAAGTTATAAATGAGGATGGCGCATTTTAAATTTCTGCGATGAAAATGAAACATTTGTGCATATTTCTGGGGTGTGTATGAGAGTTTTTCTTTTCACATGAGAGGTTTACACACACCTGCAACCACTCATTAAACATTCTGAGAGAAAATTTGTTGCATAAATTATATGAATAAGTTAAGTCCACACTACAACACAAGAGTGTGCATTTTTACGTACAATGCAGCCACTCCAACATTTCCAAAGATTTTCTATTGAGGCCATAAAGATTCGCATTTACGCTGAAATTATTGCAGTTGGCTGCCCTGGAGGAGGTCTAAAAAAAAGATGACAGCGCAGGATTGTGGATAAAAAGCGTGCATCTTTGGTTGGTACTTCATACGTTTTTGTTCATATCAACACAAAAACAGTCTTCAGGGAGTCTAATCTGCCGCCATCAACGCCCTGTAAGCTAAATATTGATTTCAGCAGCAGACTTTTTGCATTCATTGTTCTGAAACGGCGTCTCCCACCGAGAATCTCCCTTTGCAACGTGCGTGTCAGAACAGCAATTTCAGAGGTAGTTTGGTGCTAATTCTGCACACATTCTCCAGATGTTGTCTGCTCTATGTGTGAAAATTGCTTTAATTTTCTCTTTTTTGCAGGAGACAGTTTTGTGTTGGAGGGAGAAAAAACATATTTAAAGATGGATGAGCAGCAGGCAACAATCTGTGCATTTTAACTAACTTATACACAATATATTCCTAAAGGCTGTTAGTTTTTCATCTAAAAGCACACACATATATACATACTATATCTCCAATACTGTCATGTCAAATAGTTCTTGTTTAATGGCTGCTTTGCTTCTATTTGACAATATTCTGGAAACACAGAAAAACTGAGAACAACATTGAACCCAGTTACAAGATTCGCCACCGCCTGTTCCCTAAGTGCTGATTTTTGTTGACAGCTTGTTCCTGAGGACATGTGTCCTTCAGGGACTGTGTGACTAATGATGACTCAGCTTTGGCACTTAACACATGTCTGAATTAACACGGCTGTCACAGATGGAAGCAAACCGTCGTCTTCTTCAGCTCCGAACGCCATCAGGAGATATCAGTCTCATCCAGAAAAACCACTCAGTGAGAGAATTCTGATAAAATGTAGGTTTTATTTTAGAGAAAGGTAAATAAGTTGATTTTGCTTTGTTTTGGTTGGAACTACTTGTCACAACAAGTATATTTTCTCTAATGGTTAGAAAATGAAATCAAGTCAATTTTAGGAGAAATGACTGAATCCCAAATTTATATTTAGTTATTTATTACCTATCCAAAAGTTAAATTATGTCTCTGCAGCAAAGGGTTTCTTATAACGTTAGTGCTTGAATTGTTTATTTTTCAAACACCAAAGTCATATTGTGCAGCTGATGAATGTGAAATAAAGAAGAACAATAATGAATCCTCTCTATCATAAAACTATTGGACATTCTGTGCTGACGACTCCGTTTTTTTTGCTTTGCTGAATCGATAGAAGCAGGTTTTAAAGCCTGCAGTTTGCATTTTGGGTTTTTCATAAGCCCCTCTCTAAATTGTGCTGAACTGCACTAAAACTACAGGAACACCCCACACGCCTGACCTTTAGATACAGCTATTTGATGGTGATGTTCAGGGATTTTCTCTTAGTTTGTGAAAGTCATCAAAACTCTAATGACACCAAACTTATTTTGGGGTTTTTCCTCACCTCACATTCACCTGGTTACACCAATATAACCCGTACGTCAACTCATCAAATCCATGATCATAAATCAGCTCTGCTTTTGATCCAACGTCTTTACAAAACTTGACCTAAACCCACCTCATCCATAATGAGTAAACTGATTGTTGTTTCCATTAAGTTGATCTGATATTTATAATCTTCCTGTTTTTTCACTTCTCATCTCTCCTGCACTTCCTAGAGGAGCTGAAGGATCCTCTAATCCATCCACCAGTCCGTTGTCCCGATCATCCCTCGTTACAAAGACCCAGCCTGCCCTCCAGCATCAACACCCTGAATCCACCTGGAATCTCCCACAGTGTCGAGACTTTATCTCAACCAACCTTCTCTCACAGAGCCGTAAACCTGATTCGTTCATTATTCAAACATCTTTAAGTCCCACTTGAGTTTCATTAACCTACCTCTCCTCCCTCCAGACCCTGGAAGGAGGAGCAGAAACCTAAACCTAACCCAGATGGTTCCTCACGCTGACTTCCTGCTGAGCTTCTGCATTTGAGTCACAGACTCTTCTCCCTAAACACGACAGGCTTACAGCTCATTTAAAATTCACAGCTGAGCTCAGTACAGAAGAGAGGAAACTGGAAATATCATTTGGTTTCATTCGTAATACAATAGATCTGAGTGTTGTACTGCAACTGCAGCGATTTGACAGGAGTTACAAAGACACACATCAGTAAAATAATACAGCTGGATGCAGAATTTGTTCAGGAAATGAACAGAGTGAATAGTTTGCTCTATTATCAACCTCAGAGTTACACTTTCAGCTCAGTCTGTTGTTGAATTGTACACATTAGTGTCTGTAACGCAAAAACAACCACCTTAAAGCTGCAGTGAGCTCACATTTCAATACATATCGGGCAAAGAAATCCTAAATACATCACTTTGCTGAGTTTATGATGGGATGATGTGAGCTGATCTGAATCTGAGAAAATCGCTCATGGACTATCAAACCACAAATATTCACTTTGTGTTTTTTTCTCTCTCTTAGCTGACATCTGCAAATACAAAGACGTGCCTCCATGTTTGATGCCTCTCCAGGTCCAGGTCACGGACGGGGGGCAGCATCCCCAGCAGGGAGCCACATACATTTCCTCATAAATGTCAAAATATGGAGAAAAATGTGCATTTTTAAAGCATTATTTCAAGGTTTCAATCTTTTATTTCAGGAAACGTATATAAAACGTTGAACCCCAGGTTTTTCTATGCTGAGTGTCACAAAAGAGACATAAAAAAGCATTGCAAAAAGCTGGGGATGCTGCATTCTTACCTAAAAATGCTTTAGAATTTGCTAAAAAAAATAATTATTTTAGCTTTTTTTTGGCTATTTGATACAATTTCAGCTCAGCCATTTATTTACATTCTTATAGAACTGAAAACCAAAAGGTTTATAGCTGTTTGTGCATTAAACCAGCTTTATAAGTGAATATTAGAGCTGGTTTCTCTCATCATAAGGAACTTTAAAAGCATGCATTTTCATTTTTAGGGTATGAAAAAGAAAAGTCAGTGTATTGTGAGCTCTAAAAAAAAATCAAAAAGCACATTTAAACATGCAGGTTGTTATTTTTAAAATGTGTGTTTTTGATCAGAGCCATAGGTACAAATTTATGATAGAACAGAAGTCAAAGAAGCTCAAAAACTCAGAATGCCTGTAGCTATCACTTACTGCCATAGGGATAAGTGAAGCCATTTTAGCAGACCATCATTTATAACATCTGCAGAATGCATGTGGAGCCTCTGCACACAGATATGTACAGTATAATTACACTGCTAACAGGTGTTCTCTACCGCTCTAAAACCTGCAATCCAGCTCAGGAGCAGTCGAAGGCATGAGCACGATTCAAGCTCATAACTTTAACATCCCTGAAATCTTAAGAATTTCACAACATCTGCAGGAGTTGATGACTTTAAGGATGTTTCTTTTTTAAAAAATCAGAAACTCATGCAGCTCTGAAAGGAAATTATATGTCATTAGACTGTAAATGGTGGTTTGCTGCCTGCAAAGTATGAAGAGGTGCAAGTGCAGAAATCATTCATCATGCTTCTGAGGATGTGTTAGTCTGTTGCTGGATGCAGATATGGAATAACATTTTTAAAAGATGTGAAAACTCAAACAAAACTACAATAAAGTTAATAACAAAATGATGCTTCTGTTATCTTTGGAAGCTTCTCATCATCCTGTGAGGTGGTGGGTTAAAGGTGATGAAAGTAAAACGATGTGGAATGCATTTGCTGAGGAGGTTGCCGTGAACCCTTCCTGTGGATCTAATAATTTATGAGGTCAAAGATCAGCAAAACGACTGTATGAACATGCAGGAGGAGATGTTCAACATCCCCTGTTTCTGGAGGTTTAACCCTCGTTAAAATCCTGCTCCAAGGAAGTCGTTTGTTAGAGACTGTGAGGATGACGACTTCCTGTTAGATGAAGATTGATGGATACAAAATGTGCTGCAAACTTCACACATTTTATAAAGATCAGCTTCACAAAACAGTTGGAAACTATGTTGTTATCCTCAGCTTTGATTACAGGATACATTTACTGTGGAAATGTCTTCATCAGTCTTATTTTTTCACTCCTTAAACGAGTAAAACATTAAGGTGTCGCTTAATTGAGATGATTCTAAGATGTTTTAAAGTCTATTGGGTCATAGGGCTCTATACTAGTTGCTGCTGTTATTTTCTTCTAAAATACGGGTGTAAATAATGGGCGACAATATATTTATTTATGGATTCACATCAGCAGTAAATCAGCTAAGTTAAATCAAAATTTAGAGAAAAGGTGTTTTCAATTTTTGAAGAATTAAGTTTATTTTAATTAATTGCAAACGTCATTCCTAAAACGGTTTACTAAAATCTAAAAGCAGAAATAGTCAAACCCTCTACATTTTATTTCAGCTGAAAACATGAACAAATGGGATCAAAAGTTGTAAAAAGAGTGTTAAAAATGTTTGGGACCACATTACAAAGTCGTGCGTCTGTGCTGGGATGTATTTTTAAGAGCTGCCTGCGACGTTTGATCTTTTTCATCTTGTTTTTTTAATGCAGTTTCCATAGCTTCACAGCTCTCTGTGTGTTCCACTGACAGACTGCAGGCTGTGCAGGCTACGTGGCATCATGTACCAAACAAACAGGGCTGTTGGTATGCTGGTCCTGATGGTGCTGCCTTCTACAGCAGCAGCAGCAGCGTGCTTCATTAAAGGCGCTCTGTATGAGGCATACTTCTCCTGATGACTCAACCTTCCTTCATGTTGTTCCATATAAAAGATGCATGTAAGAAAGTAAGCTATTTGATGGAAGAGCTTTATTTTTAAGCATGAAACCTTTTTATTAAAGCTCCTCAGTCAGAGTTGGCTCACAAACTCAGATTTACTCTCTAGTTAAGAGAAAGTTTAAATAAACAGATTAATTCAGCAGCTGGCTGCAGATTTATTGAAAACAAGCTGCTGAAACAGCTGCTCGAATGTAACATTACCTTCACCGAGTTGTGCTCTTTCTCACACATTTGTTCAATAATCTGATGCAACTCTCAAGTTTTGTCAGTAACAATCCTTATTTTTTGCAGAAATTCTGTGCAAAAACACTTTAATTGGATCATTGTGGTTATATGCAACACCTCTGGGTCAGTATCTTACCTGCAAAGCAGTCAAAGCGATCCGAGTGTGAAGAAATTCTGGAGGATTCAGGCGGCAGATGATCGAAGAACAAATGTTCTAAAACGACTCAAATCTCTTAACATTTCATTCAAATTGTAACTTTTCACACGTATTTATTTATTGACTTTTACTCATAATTTACTCATACATTTACCCCAATCTGTCCATGTTTAAATAGGATCTGTGTTCTACGGTTATAAAAGAAGTTACAACAAAGCCGTTTTTAAAATTTCTATAAATTGTTTGAGTTTCTATTTGTTTTAGAGCCCTTCATCAGAACTTCTTCACATTAAAACCCTGGCTGCTTTTTGACTGCAGGTAAGACTCAGAGATATTGCTCACAAGTGATCCAATTAGCACAGTTTTTGATGAGAATTTCTGCAAAAATTAAGGATTATCTGAGACTGTTCATGTTTGAACAATGTCTTTGGTCTATTTGGGACATAGGCTGCAATATGTACAGTGTTATTACACATGTAAGCGCAATCCTTGCACTTGGCTCTTGATCAAATGACCTTTTTGTTCTATTTTTTCCAGAAATGGATAAAGAGCCAAGTGGAGAGTTTAGTCCAAAATGTTTTTCGTGATAGAAAGGTGTCGTCATTGTCACTGCGGTCTTCCTCTGCTTATCTGGGTCCAGGTCACAGGATCAGACAGGAGTGCTCCTTCCAGCCACTTGCTCCATTACTTCCAGTGGGATCACAAGGAGTTCTCAGGCCAGTTTATAGAGATGTAATCCCTCCTGGGTGGCCAGGAAGTGCCCAACGGACATCCTCACCACATGTCAAAACCACCTCAGCTGGCTCCTGTCAAAGTGGAGGAGCAGTCTATTCTGAGTCCTCCTTCACCGTATCTCTAAGGCTGAGTCTGGCCCTTTTTCAATCACCTCTATTTGTGATCATGACCATAGAATACCAGCTTAAGACTTTCCAAATACACTTTACCATTAAACAGTGATAAACTGCTATGTTTGTAGGTACTTTTTGACACTCACCTCACAGCAGTTACACTCCGATGACCTGTGATGACCTCTTCAGTAACACCTGTGAGAGAAGTGCTTCTGTTTAATGATTTTATCAAAGCGTTTTCCAGTGCAGCCAGTCTTCATGCACTGATTTTGAACCTTTGAATTAGTTTCTGGTTTGGTGAATGCACGAGGATTACCCAGCTCTTAAAGGCTATGCAACCATCTGCATTGCCTTCACTTCATTTTCCTGCCATCTAAGCGCTTGGCCTCATCCTCAACATGAGAGTTTCTGATTCTTCAAACTGAAATCTCTCTGCTGAAGAGCTGAACGCAACCTGAGTTCAGAAACTGTCCCGTTGAGCAGAAGGAGTTTAAGCAGAGCAGTGAGTTGTTCTCAGCAGCAGCAGCAGATGTTATCCCTGTTTACTGCTGGTGTATCTTTAGGAACGTGTTTTGAATACCTGAAATACTTTCCTGTTTTTTGTTTTGCTCTGTACATTTTAATCAGTGTTATCCCTGTGATTTCCTCAAGCTGTTTGAGTTTAACAACCTAAAAGTTTTCACCCTGAAATCCACTGAGTTGTTTATGCTCATTTTAAAACCCAGAATCAAAATATCACCTCATATTCAGTGTCAGGATGCAAATCGTCTCAGAGTCCAAACCCGTGAGGAGTGAAGCTCAGTAGCAGCTTGTTAGACCGCTCACCTTTCCTAATTACAGGCTCACTATTGGCTGAATGTTTGGCTGCAGGAGCCAATCCTGGAGCGCCTGACAGCATGCAAGAGCTGCATGACATGCCTTTTTGTTTTTAATGATCAAGGGGGGGGGGGCTCTTTAAAAAAGTCTCCCTGCGTGTCTGTTACATACAGAGGGGAGCAGAGCGCTAAAGGGTTTAGACTCAAACCTCCCCTCCTCCCTCCTAACAGAGCTGCTGGATCCAGAGGCCTCAGCACCTTCACAGGTAAGAACTGGGAATAATGCAACCTGAAGTTGCTGCCTGCAACTTTAACTAAACGCTTTGGAAATTGATAATAAAATGAACTGTGATGTAGAAGTAAAACTGTAGAAGACAGTTTATCCTTTTGAGAACTGCTCCTGTAACCCATCTCTGCAGCTTTATAAAAGATAAATCAAGCTTTTGCCTGTTGAGTTGACTCTCTCCTTTTTGATTTTCTAATATTCATAATCAAAGCCTTATTTCCCTCAGTAATCCCTGAAATGCTCCATTACAGTGTATCCTCAATCCTCTCCATTGTCTCGGCATCAGCCGGTTAAATTAAAGGGATCTCTTTGTTCCCAGTGCATTGTCTAATCAAGGATTTCCATATCTAACAATTAGCTGAAAAACTCTCAGAAATAAAAAGATTCAAGGATCAATCAAAGTTGAGTTGATTTCTAATGTTATATTGTGCTGCCAGATGTTCATCCTGCAGAAACACTGAATATTGTTTCCTCTCTGTTCTCTCAGGAAGACCCAGAGAACAGAAAATGGCGCGTTCTGGACGGGCGTCTCTCTCCCTGATCCGCCTCCTGTTAGCAGTGGTTTTATTACCAGGTGAGACATTAATACGTTTTAACAGGTTTTCTTTCATATTTTAGTTTCCATAATGTATTGAGTTAGAATTTTAGCTTCTATGAGGATTGAATTTTAATTTATTTATTATTTTTTTGTGGAAATTAAATGCTGTGATAAAGTTTAAAAAGTTGTTTAAAACATCTGACTTTGAACCATTTTTTACTCGCTACAATTAGAGCTCATCCATAACTTCTGCTCACTTAAATGCAAACTTTTTAAAACAGTGACAACAATCATAACGATTCATGTGTGCATTTGGGCAAAGTCAAACTTTTTTCTCTGCAAAACATTACAGAACAGGTTCATTACATCAGTCCTCGATATTTTCTTGAAAATCTCATTTTTGCGGGGGATACCAACAAGTTTTTTTGTGTGTGTATTTATGTTTTCAGCTTTAGTAAAAGAAAAAGTATTTTGCTAATTGTTCAGATGAACATTTTTACTGAATTGCATCCAATGTAAAATTATTCCTAATATATTAACCCCAGTTGATCAGTTTACTGAGCAATTATGTCTGACATTCAGGTTTCCATATTTGAAATATACACCAATATTTAAAGAGGCTAATAAAGACGTTAAACTAATAAGATTAGTGGTTAAAAACAACACAAAATCAGTAGAAGACAGACGTTTTATTCAAACTCATGTGCAGAGCTGGACAGTTTGAAACAGAAGTTTTAGTTGCAGCATGCTGTAGAGTATTTTTATGATAATTCTTTGGTGAAGTTTTGAACATGTCTAACAGTGTTTTATGGTTCCTTCTCCCTTTTGTCCTAAAGTATATTGTGAGAGTGCTTTTGAAGCATTTGGACCTGTTAGCGGTTGGCTTTTGGACAGTGGAGCGTTATTCTTTGCCAGAGGTGTGAAGACATCGTTACCCTCGTCTCAGCAGCCATAAAACAGCGTGTCACCATGAAGCTCTTTAGTGCTACAAAACCTTACTGGCTATAAGGACACGTTTATGTCTGCTGTTGGAAGTTTTCCACATTAATAAATTAGAATAACCGGAAGTTTCTGTGATAATCAGCTGACTTGGCAGTTTTTTTAAATAGTCGTAAACTTTTTGCACAAAAGCCCTGCAGACCTGAAGACACCCCCCACCCAACCCCAACAGCAGCTTTTACAGTGTATTGGTAATTGGTTGGTGTGGGGGCCAACTCTTTGTAGTTTTACAGGTAAACTTTGAGGAGCCCTAAACGCTACTGGTCTAGTTCAAAGCTACAGTAAAATATACAATATGCTTTGATGCTGGGTGATGGAGGAGGAGGGTTTAATCTGCAGGACGCTGCCTGTTTGGGCGCCAGAGGTCCAGCACCTGCCGTGTTTCCCCCCCCCCACAGGCCTATTAGTTGCTGAGCTTTTCCCCTGATGTTGAGGAAAAGCTCCACATCTGGTTCAGCTTAGCAAATGTTGCTGCTTCTAATGTAGCTGCTGCTTGTGTTTCACAGACCTGCTGGGGGCCGTTCCCTTGGATCATCAGAACAGGCAGGAGGAAGGTGAGAACATGTCTGCGTGGCATGAAGACATAATTCAGCCAGAACTTCATGCAGTCCCATTAATAACCTCCTGGTCAACCAATGGTAAAACAATTACAGGTAGCCCATAAAAACCACAATATTTGGTCAAATTGAAGCTTCATTGTTGAACCTCTGTAGTTTAATGTAAATTCTCAAAGTCAAACTGGCTAAGACAACTAGTCACAAAAAGTTACAAAGAGTTTAAAAACAATTTCCACCTCAAAGATTTATTTCAGTTTAAGCAAATGCTATTTTATACCATTAATACTGCTAAAAAGCTCAATTTAATGTTCAATTTTGGCAGGATTATTATACAATTCCTTCCTGAAGAGCTAAAAACTACATGAATTTAGCATGTTTTTCACATGTCAGTCCATGTGGCAAAACTTGCCCACATCAGATCACATGAACATGTTGAAAATGTTCCAAAATCACAGTTTTTCTGTAAGAGAGCAGCTACCTCTGCAGTTATTTTCTGCTGCAAAACAGCCACTAAATCTTATGTAAACAATAATGTATTGGAAAATTTATGGTGGTGTTAGAATCTATTAAATAATTTTGCATGAACCGCTATTAAAGTTTTGAGAAGTTGATCAAAACCTTTTTACTGAATCTCACTTCAAAACATCTATATCCCTTTAATTATCTCATCAAGAGTCTCAGATTTGGGGATTTTGGTAATCTATCTGTAAAATGAGTGCTGACTGAATTAATCAGCATTTATATAGTTTATATGAAGATAAAATTGGATGACTCAGCTCTTCTGTTTAAAAAGCAGTTGCATTTTTGTACATCTTGAATAAACTGAACACTTGAATAAACACATTCATCAAAACATGTTAATATTTTAAAATAAAAAAAAAATATGACATTTAAAAAAAATGACCATATTAGCTTTAATGCAAAAGTACAATGAGGACATTGGACAGTGGACACTTTGTATGACAAGTATTAACCTGCATCCTGTTAGCTTACCTTAGCATGTTAGCATGGTGAAAAACAAAACATCCGTTTTAAGTTGTTCTTTGTGTGATTAAAAAAAGTTACACCTTTTATATTTGTTTTTTCCAAACCAATAGTTTGTTTAATAAAGCTGGCTGATAAATTCAGCTAACTTTGGTCAAAATCAGCTACTTTCAGTGATATTTATGTGCAAAATGCTAAGCTAAGCTAACAATTTGGTAGCCGCAGTTTTGTAGCTTATGTGCTAGCATTAGCATACAACTATTTTTACTCACCTTTTAGAAAAATGTGATGAGTAGTAGATATTATTGTGAAAACGTCGTAAATACTTCACAAGTTTATTAACTCGAGCATGCTAAATCCTTCACTTGTTTGGATAAAATATGTCCTAATCATGTGACACATCTAAAAAACACAACGTTAGCCTTCATCTCGCTTCCTGTAAACAGTGAAACTATCTGGAGAACGGCTTTTAAATAAATGATAGCTGTCTGTTCCATCTTTTTTCAATATGAATCCTTGGCACAAACACACAAACTTCAGTCGACTTTCTCTCCCTCCCCATCTCCCTGCAGGGGCTGTGCTGACTGATGATGTGAAAGCTGATGCATTGGCCAACTTGAAGAAGCTGGTTCGTAACAGAAGGAACGTCCCCGTCTTGGCTGTGCCCCAGTTCAAACGTGTGCCTGACTTCTGGGGATGGTACAAGTACTTTATGGACACACACAACCAGGAGGGAGTGAGTGGAGCTTGTCTCATATTAATTATTCAGCTTCTCCCGGTCACGATTATGAAACTGTTATCAATTTGCATGACTGGGTTGCATTTTATAGGATGTTTTTAAAGCAAACCTTCTACAATCAGGCAGGATGGAGACTCGTTTAAACAGATGTTATTCTTTGTTTTTACAGGTTTCTCTTTAGTTCCGTTCAGATGACAGTGATGAATGATTTATGACTCAGATCTTGCACACATGAAAGTATTAATATAACTTTACCTTCTTTAAATATTTAGTTATCTTTCAGTGCTCGCAATTCTCTTGAGTTCTGTGTTGTTTGAGTCAAACGTCAATGCTTTAAAGATAAAATGTAGAAAAAGATTCTCCCACTGAAGATTTTTCATTATTTAGCTTAAATTATTAAAGAATTACACTGAGTGGCCTTTAACCAGTCTAGATCTGAACAAGTGTCCGTTTCCAATTAATCCCTCAGGTGGAGGATCTGGATCGTTTGTACATGGCTTACCTGCAAAACAAGCACAGGTCTGAGGAGGGGCCCACCTTTAACCACTATCTCAAACATCTCAGTGAAATCTACAAAACCTGTGCAGATTCTGATGATCCAGAATGCATAGCTGAGTTCACCAGCAAGCCAAAAGCTGCTGTGGTCATGCCGTCCTCCATTAGGTCTGGTGCTGTCAGGATGTGCAACCCCCTCATTGACCCCTACTGCGTCTACCCTCTAACCTCCAAGGCTGCTGCCCCAGAGCCCGAGGTGGCTCCAGCCAAGGTACCAGCTCCCATCTTCTCCCATGTCTTGCCCCTGCAGAGCCCCAGTGGTTACTACTACACCCCCATCCTGGAGCCCTTCCTGGGCACCGAGCAGAGGTCTGAGCTGCTGAGGATCTGCCAACCTGATGATGTGGAGTGCCTGCAGTATCACCTCAGAGCGGCATATGGGTACCGCCCGGTCTATGGTCCAGCTCCATCTTATGCTGCTCTTAATTGTGACCTCAGAAACCCTCACTGCAGGCCCATTCTTGCCCAGAGGGCCCCTACTGGGTTCTACCACCTGATATCCCCGAGCTGTGACCCAGCAGTGGATCCTCTCTGTGTGACTAGCGTTGCTGATCCTGCTTCGCTGGCTGCTGGCGACGCCCCCAGAGAGCAGCACTGCAACCCTCTCTTTGATGCAGGCTGCAACCCCCTGACTGCTACCAAGATCTCCGAACTCACCAAACCCGTCCTGGAGTATACCCCCAAATCTGAGCCTGCTTATCATGCTGCTGCTCCACCTGCTGCTCCTCTGACCTGCGACCCTCACACCAACCCATACTGCATTCTGGCAGCCGCTGCTGCCCTGCGCCATCCCGCTCCACAGCTCCCCGAGCATCAGGTCTGAAACTCAAGTCCTGTTTGAATAGTTTTGCTAAACTAATGCTTTACATTTTTTTTGCTAAACATTTGCTTCACTAATTGTTTAAATACAACTGAGTTGATGATGATGATAATGCTTTTACTTAATCTTCAATCTGCTTTTGAACCAAAAAACAACAAATCAATCGTTAAACCAGGTCCGCTACAACCTCGGTGTCCGTGGCAAGACCAAGGAGGGCCACGACTGCTTTGTGCACTATGACAAAGACTGCACACCGGTCAAGTCTGGCTCCGAGGCTCCAGCTGCGCCCTTCTGCCACCCGTACGACCCCAGATGTTTCAAGTTTACCCCACCCTCCAGCATTGGTGTCTCGAAGCCCAACAAGAACGGAGTGATCCTTCCTGATCCTGACTGCGACCCTGAGTTAGACTACAACTGCCGCCTATTTCACGCCGAACCCGCCTCCTCTGCTGATGAACCTCTGGCCGATGAAGAAAAGGCTGCTGATGAACCTGCGAAGGGAGCTGCTGTCCCACGCTTTGAGGATTTCCTCAGAGGCGTCCTGAGCCAGCACAAATAAATTTCAACGCCTGCTGCTCAGTTTTTCCAGATGGAAATGTCTTACTGTGATTCTTTTGGACCTGATGAACATTTTTCAGCCTAACTACAGCCTTAACAAGTTAAAAAAAACAAAAATAATGCAGCTTCCAAACAGCAACATCAGAAAACCTAAAGGTTTCCTAACTGTGTTCTAAATGAACTAGAGCTAAAAGGCATAGAGAACGTAACGTTTGTATGTTTGTAGAAAACTCCTGTGTATAGAGACGCGTTATAGAGTAGGGTTAGTCTGAAACTGTGTTAGCGGGCAAAGTCTTCTCTCTATTGTACATTATCCTAAACATATTTAATGTTCAGTTTTCTGTATCTTCACACCTCCTGCAGCTTCATCTGTTTGGTTTTCATAAAGTTCTTAATAAAAAAAAGACCTATTGAGTCTTATTTCAAACCATCTTCACACTGACATCACAGAAACATCTGTTCAGTAGTACAGAAAATACAATTAAACCAAACCTAGAGGGTCATAAAGATCAAATGTTGTGTTGGACAGGGTTTTTTCTGCAGCTGTAATTTCAGAGCGACGGTTTCCAGCTGTTGTAAATAACAAACAGCTTGTTTTTGTTCCATCTGGTATTCAGCATCGTTGTTGTGTCTTCTGCACATTTTATAAAACTTTATAAAACACAGTTAGTGCAGGTTTGTGAGATCAGAGTTCACACTTACTGTTTAAAACAGTTATTAAGTTTTTGTGTGTTTGATGACAATGGCAGCATGTAAAACACAAAATAAGACAGAGGTCTGACATGCTACCAGTGAGCTTAAACACTTTAACTTAGAAACCAGATTTAAAACTTTAAGTTTGAACTACTTGATTATCCTAGTTCATTGTTTCTAAGATCTCTACAACTTCAGCAGGTTTGGTACTTTCCTCACAAAGCTGTGGTCTACAATCCTATGCATGTCTGCTCCATCTAGTGGAGAATCTATGTACTGCAAGTGGAAAGTGTTTTTTTTTTTATCATCATAGATAAATAAAAAGTTCTATAATTGTTAAATTAACAATAGGCAACAAACAGTCCATCCTCTAAATATCTGAATGCTCTGATTTTTTGTCAGTTTGTCAAGTTAAAGCAAATTAAAGTGTTGTTTTGGATTCAGCAATGAGCTTTTTTGTGCTATTTGTTTGTTGTTGCTCCAGTCCAAACCAGTAATCTACTGAAAATAATTGGTTTCCGAGGTCGCTGGAACAAAGAAGACAAACGCCACACATACCAGCACCTTCAGCTCAGTTAGTCAGACACAAGCTCCCATACACAAAGCAGAACGTTTACCATCTGCTTAAAAATAAAACCACCCATGTTGGTTTAAAGAATTACTGCATGAGAGTGTCTTCTCCTCCAAACCTGGAAACATTACAGATTCTTCTGTAGATTAAACAGCGAAAGCAGCTTCTGCACACAAAACACTTTAAAGGCAGAAAAGAGCAAACACTGAGCTAAACGTTCACTCTATAAAGTCACAAAGTTCCTGATTGCTGCTGCTGTCCAGTAAAATCCAAACAGCCAGATGTGCAACTAGAAGGATGTTAAAACTCACAGCTCATTAAAAACCTGAGATTCCCATGGTTACTATTAAAATATAACTGTAAAATGAGAACGCTTCATAGGTTCTTCATCTGATTTGCTTTCTGACTTTGAAGGAAATCTGCTTTTTGAAAAATTGAGCATATAGACATGATGCAACTTTTACTCCAGTGTTTATCTGGTACCTTTATAAGAGAAGAGTTAGTCGTGAATCCATCATTTATACATTTATGCAAAACAAAACACAACATCATGTTGATGAAGAACATAAGAGAGGACTAGAGACTAAAATAATACCCTCAGAGCTTCATGTTCACCTGCAGCTTGCAGCAGGTGGCGCTCTCAAAGCTCACCGCTTCACATCTGACTACATCTGTCTCCATCAGTCTAATTGTCACGTCTGCTGTAATAAAACCTTCCCAGTCGATAAAACGTCTCCCTCTTAATTGAAGTGATTTGCTCCGTGTTTGCTGCATCAGCAGAACAAGTGAAAACATTCTCTAATCCCAGCTGAACACAAAAGTTTGATTTTTTTTTTTAAATGAAGAAGATGAAACTTTGATATCTTTAGGTGAGACGGTGAGAAGCGGATTTTTATTGAAGGTCGTCTCGGGGAGCACAGATCAAACGGTGTGAAGATGAGAAAAAGAAAATGTTTGGAATCAATTTCACGCCCCCGTGAAGAATAATTGCTGTGGATTTTAAACGTTATGATATTAAGATAAGCTCCTTTCAGACCGTCACAGTTAAACGCCTTTAGTCTACTGGTTTATCACGGCTGTCTGCTCTCTGCTAATTACTGAATAAATGATGAACTTATCTGCCATGAAACACCTTCTTCCTGTTGCTCCTCCTAGATAGATAGATGATAGATAGATAGATAGATAGATAGATAGATAGATAGATGATAGATAGATAGATGATAGATAGATAGATAGATAGATAGATAGATAGATAGATAGATAGATAGATAGATAGATAGATAGATAGATAGATAGATAGATAGATAGATAGATAGATAGATAGATAGATAGATATTCCCTCTGCTCTGTCAGTGAGATATAAATATATAAAACAAGAGCCTGCAGTAGTTTGACATTTGAGGAAAAGTGTTGACTTTCTCTGCAAGTCTTAAAGGAGACAATTGAGAAATAATATCTTTGCATTTGTTATAAAACATGAACTAACAGCTCATCAACCAGACCTGACCGTTATGGTTAATGTTTATAAAGAAGTCTTTTCTGGATTTTTTAATATATTTTGATAGCTTTAAGATTAAGAGTTTGGACATTTGACATAAGATTTTAATCACAATGGGCAGAAGTTTGGAGTAAATCCTCATCTCTGCATGTTTTGTTTCTTAGAAGCCAAACTGTCCTGCATTCTTATCCTGATCACTTTTTCTTCAGGCATTCTGAAGGTCTTTCACATATTTTTTCTTTGACTTTCCCTTTTTTGTCCTCTTCTTTTCAGAGAAATGTTGTATAGTTTTGTTAAGCGCCTTGACCTCGGATCCTTTCGGGCAGGAGAATCATTGTGTCGACACGTTAGAAACCATTAAAGGGTTAGTTTAAAATTTAATATAAAATTCTTTTATTAGCAGCCTGCCACCAAGACACAGTTTGTTCCTATTTCTTTAGTTAAATCTGTGATAAATAATAATAACATTCATTTATTTTAGTAACAGAGGGAATTTTTGATGCATCTTTCAGGTTATTATGTGAATTTGTTCATACATTAAAAAAAAAGTATTTCAGATTTTGTCCATCACCACCAAATAGTCTTTTTTAGACATTCCACCTTCTTCATATGAATACTTGTCATGATGAGATGTTTGAGCTGATCAGAAAACAAATGGAAAATATGTTTTTTTTTAGAAAACTTTAAAAAAATATCCAAACAATTTAAAGATGACAAAAAAGTCCAATTTTGGAAGCAAAGTGATTATTTTAAACTTCAGCACAGGACCGTTTTCCTTCAGCAGCAGCTTAGTGTGGCGGTTACCAGGCAACAAAGTGACTCCCTGCTGAGAGGTTTAATAAAAGACTCTAAAGTCTGGTGTTCAAAAGAAAATGAAATGAACAAAATAATGGATTTACATGAATGTTGAGCTTTGAAACAAATGTTTGGTGTCCTCCTTCATCACAGAGCCACCTGGTAAACTGTCTCCTTTAAAGTCTATTTATTTATAAGCTGAAAAAGAAACTTCTCTGTTCTGTTTGTGAACATTTTTATACAGTTTAGCTGAAAAAGTCCACACTTGAAGAGACACCAGAGAGTAACAGGAAATTGATAACCAGTAATCCATCCATCCATCCATTTTCTGTAGCCGCTTAATCCTCCACAGAGGGTCGCGGGGCAGCCGGTGCCTATCTCCAGCGGTCAAGGGGCGAGAGGCGGGGGACACCCTGGACGGGTCGCCAGTCCATCGCAGGGCCACACAGAGACGAACGAGACAAACAACCACACACCCACTCACACCTAAGGACAATTTACCAGCCCAATTAGCCTGACAGTCACGTTTTTGGACTGTGGGAGGAAACCGGAGTACCCGGAGGAAACCCACGCACGCACGGGGAGAACATGCAAACTCCACGCAGAGAGGCCGCAGAGCCGGGACGCGAACCCACGACCTCCTTGCTGCGAGGCAACAGTGCAACTGCGCCACCATGCAGCCCGATATCCAGTAATTCCTAGAAAATATATTTTTTAAATTTACACTTCAGTCAGAAGAACACAGAGATTTTCCTCAATAATGCATCTTTTACTAAATTTAAAGCTTTGTAATGAAAAATTGAGATTTGTAATGTAATTATTGGGATTTTGTTTTTATCAGATTAGCTTTCAAAGAGGTAGAAATTTATATTTGAAGAGGAGGTGACTCTGTTTTGCAATTTAATTTAAAAAAAGGGATATTTAGAGTAAATTTGACATTTTTCATTGGGTTAAACCACCTTTTCAAAGTTTTTAGCTAGACTCTTTAACTTTCAAAAGTGTCCTGTGTTATCTAACAGCAGTGGTTCCTCTGGGTCCTTTGGGTCACGGGGTGGGGTCTCTGTAGATCAGGATCATTCTGCTCTATGAAGGTTAGAGGATTTTAGGAGATGAATCTTTGTTCGCTTCTTCAAACCATTTCTGAGCAACTTCTACTGAAGTGTAATAATCTACTTTTAAACCAAAACTCTGAGTTGCTTATTTCCCCATCTACCCAATTTCTTAAATTATGACCTGACTGGATGGATGGAGACATCTTTACACCCTTGTTTGATCACCCTTCTCCATATCTCACTTTTTGAAGATGCAACATTTACGACAATAAATGGTCATAAACATCTTAAAAGAATAAGTTAACAACGCATCTAATTGGGAGTTTTTTTTATGGTTACCCACATGGTCCAAATCTGCAGAAGCATTAATGCTGAATCAGCCAATAAGACTGTAAAAACCATGACAAATGAAGCATGATATTCCTTTTTATCAGGGGCTGCCATGTTGGGTTTGTAGAACCTGAAAGTCCCGCCTACTCCTTTTTGCTCACATGGAGGGGGCGGGGCTTACTTGTTGTAATGGAACCAGCCACTAGAGGACATTATTTAACTTTATTGTCACATTTATGTGTTTAGTTCTAATTTATATGGTTGATGGTGATGATGGTCTTCATCACCGTATAAGGAAGCACATAGGTAAACATTACGTGTTACTTCTGATGGAGTCAAGTTAGAGGTGAGGCCATGACATCATCATTTTCAATAATTTAGTTGAAGTAAAAAAAATTATTTTTGGCTTATGATTTTTTAAATTCTGGAATTGTTACATATTTTCTACTAAAACGCTTTCCCCAGATGAAAGACGTCTTATAGAAACACATAAAAGCCAAAGCATTTTTATGATCGTGTCCAGGAAGGCAAAGTGAAGTCAACAGCACAAGGTCTGGGTCCAAATTCAGATCTTGATATTTTAAACACAAGGAACTTCAGCAGAAGTTTCGCAGCAGTTTATCCTTCGCCACATCTGCGCCTGAGCTGCCATTTATATTCTGAAACCATCCTTGATATAGAAGGACGCAGACAAACCTAATGGAAACATTTATTAATAACTCTCAGCCATATTCTCTTTTCAGCTGACCTGATCTGAAGTGGTACATAAGTGGATCCCTGAGCTGGAGCACAGCTTGCTGCGAGGTTGAGCTGGAATAAAAAAATAAAAGAAACCTTCTCTTTCTGCACCAGCAAGCTGATTGAGTCTAAAGCAGATACATGTAGAGTGGGATTTCATTTTCTTTTCTTTTCCGGCTATTGCTGTTTGAACGAGTGAGGCAGTAAAATGGAAAGCTGCGCTATGCAGCCATAAATTGACGAGCGCTTGTATTCAGCAATCTGTAGGGACCGCTATTCTCGTGCTACAGATTATGATTATGTTTTCTCTGCTCTCTGCATTAGGATGGCGTTTCAGAGGGGTGATGGAAAATGCAAACGATTAGCAGAGAGGGAGACTAAAACTTGTGAGAAAATGAGTGTGACAGGCAGGCGGGTGGGGGGGGGGAGTGAGTCATTTATGAGGTCAGCACTGTTCTAGCTCGCAGTGTGTTTTTAAATGAAGTTATCTAATGAACCTCCTGCGTATAAATATTCTTTTTTCTCTGTCATTTAAATCAGCAGCAGCTTAATTTATTCTGGGTGAGAAAATCATCTGTAATTCATCTAAATGACGTATTTTGAATAATTGATGTGATTCCTGATTTATTTTAGCGAAAACAAGCCTGACTGAGGCTTCAAGTCATTATTTTATGTGACAGTAATGAGGACGTTTTGCAGCCGTGTTAGGAAAAATGTGCAATCAACTCTGTATTTACTGACATTTATTGTATTTTGGGTCAATGGTCAGTGCTAGAAAGACCACAAACAAGACAGAAAAAAAACCCTACAGAGATTTTTAAAGGAGAAAAAGTGCTGCTTCTGCCCCTAAAATGTTATATTTTACAAATAAAATATTCTAAATTTAAATGTCTAACATCTCTTAAAGGAATGCATGGTACCTGCCAGTAAAATAAAACAACTGTAGGTTGAGAATTGATGGTGTTACATCTGTTTTTGGTCACACCTTTAACTTTTTTATGCACAAACTCAAGCGATTTATCAGCACTCAGTGTTGCCGATTTTGGCTCAAAATCTGTCAAATTGACTGAGTTTTAGTCATATTTGCGTTTGCAAATGTTGACATGCTGTGGCAGCAAGTTAAATCAGATTGGTGTGAAGGGAACTCATAAACTGACTTATTTCTCTGATGTAACCAATGGTTTTCTTTGAGGAAGAAAATAAACTTCTTGAATTTTGACTCATTTTATGGGCGACTGAGGGAAACTCAGCTCAACAACCAGACAATTTTTGGAACTGTGCCATGTTGTTGTTGTAGGAAAATGATTTGAACTGCAAAATATTTTACTCCCAAAAATCAAATATCAAATTCACAGACAAACAGGTGATGCTGCACATGCTCCTCTGTTTTCTGTAGTTCTTTAGAACCAAACAAGCTGGTTGGTTTTAGTCCCAATTTAACAAGCAGTTTCACCCCCCCCCCCCAAAAAAAAAAAACCCATAAATAAACATTCTATTCACCTCATGCCACCAGAAACAAGTTTTTGTTCATGAATTTTATTTTCGTTATTGATTTTTAAAAAATGTGTTCACCAATTAGGACTTTCAGATGAACCCGTAGGCCGGTGTTAACCACAACAGAGCAAATCACATGGTCAAAGGTCATGACCTTTCAACCTTGCTTGTTGTCTTAGGTTCTTACAAAAAGCATGACTAAACTCCAATTGCCCAATGTTTTACTGATTTTTTTTTACAAAAATATATATATTTCTTAATCTTTTTTTTTTGCATTTCATGTGTGCTTTTTGTAAATGTGTAATAATTACAAATGTTGTGCTGCAAAAAGTTTCTGCAAAGCCCATTTTTATTTATGATTCCAGCTTCTGAAGTCCCATTTAATCCTTTCATTTTAGTTTAAACTCCCCAGATCTGACCTTTTAAATTTAAACTTTGTGGAACGTGAACCTGAATCCACACAGACCAAGGACTGCTAAAGAAAACTTTTCAAAGTATTTTAAAGTAAATATATGTTGTCGAAACTCTAGTTGCGTTAAAACATCAAGAATGAAAGTTAAAAGAAAGCATCGGTTTGAGCTCATTTTCTCTGATTCTCAGGTGTGGAGGTGACAGTAATTAAATAAATGCAATCTGAGCGTAATTACAAGCAGGCGGTGCAAAGCCTCTCAACAATTACTCTTTGCTCCCATGAACCCCCATAAAAAAGGAAAGATATTGATGGTTGTCAGCTGCTCTGATCAATTTTGGCTGGCATCTTCTTTAATTCATTAACCACATGGTCCACGGGCCTTCAGAAGCAATCTAGCCTTGAGTAACAGTGAGCTGCACTGACAGGCTTTGTCATCGATCTGTCGCAGCTCGCCGGTCCTGCCAGGAGAGATCGAATCTGTGGGCAAACCTGGAGACGCCCGCTGTTCGTCAGCGTTGACTCCCACCAGGAGGAACGGGATGAGGAGGAAGCTTAGCTTTATGAGGAATGTTTACACAAACATACAGTAGGCAGAGAGTGTGGACGCTGGAGACAGAGACAGACAAACAAACATGGACAGATGGAGACTTGAAAAGAGGCTGACATGAGAGAAACTGAAACTGATGGATGAAAGCTGGCAGATGCACTGACAAACAAACTGTAGGAGCTGGGGGTTAGGAAGCCGGGATGCTGTGCCATCGTTGTAATTCAGATGGCTTTTCTTTGGGACTCTGGATATTAGCTGACTGGCTGCATTCACAGCTCCCATCCTTGGAGAGTGTGAGGAGGACCCGGACGCTACGGGAGTTTTCTCCACTGCTTCGATCAGCACGCTCAATGTTTGTGCTGACGGTGCTGAGACCCCGTCAGAGTACCACCCTCCTCCTGGAAGCAGGAGAATATCATTACCTTCAATCAAACTGAAGACTTTGAATGGCAATGAGGGGGGGCAAAACCATTAAATAAGCTAATTAAAATGAGCCACTGTCCACTTTCAGGACAGGTCTGCACAATTCAAGATGAAGAGCAGTTTGTTTAGAATTAAGGCCTAATTATAACCGCTGGAGTCTTAAAGTAAAGTTCTCTCCATCTGTAAACAACTTTGGCTTCATTTTACAGCTAATTAAACTCCACATAAGACCAGATAATCCTGGGGAACGATTTTTCTCAAGACTTCAAATAAAGCTTATCCACAGAGCTGGCTCCAGGCTAAAGACGACCGACCCCCAGGACAGCAGGGAGCTATGAGGCGCTAACTGTAAAGGTAAAATATCTGCAAAATACCACATCTGGTTTCAGTATTAATGTAAAAAATATTTATGATAAAATCTAAATACTTACAATTAAACCTAAATTATTTAGGTAAATCACTTTAGAACCTAGTTTAAATTAAAATTATACATATTTAAACTTTAAATTTATGTATTTAAAATATTAAATGTTAAAAATATTTAGCTAACATGGGAATTTAGAGTGTCAGTGCTCATATTAGCCAAATATTTAGTTTAAAACTGGCACAGTTATTATAGTTTCAACATTTCAACTCAATTTATATATTTATATATTTGATTTTATTTTATTTACTAGATTTACCTTCAATACTATATGTATTGATATTAAACTATTATTAATACCTAAACATTTAGATTCAATTTAATATGTTTTTGTTTTGATTCTAAATATAAATTTTAAACATTTGTTTTATAAGTATATTAAAATATTTAAATTTAATTTCCTTTAAAAATTGTGGTGAAGAAGTGACTTAAAAAAAATTCACACCCCATATTTTATTGTTTTGAGGAGTTTATCGTGACATGTACTGAAAATTTTTTTTTAAATTTATTAATTGACACCCTGTAGACACCAGGATTACTTATTAAGTAAAAAAATCTCGATCCTGATTTAGCCTAAAGTCAGTTAAATAAACTTTTTATCTCTTCAGAAAAAATAATCCACAGACCACAATGTTGGTAGATTTGACAAACGACCGAAAGAGCAAAAAGGACTCAAACATTAGCGTCTTCTATAAATTTCATTCCTTGTTCGACCACCTTGAATTGAACATTTTGACACAGTTTTGACATTTTAACATGTAAAATGATAACACAATTATCGTGTAACACACGGTCCTTCATATACAGCTGAATTATTATGTTTATTGTGTAATTTTTCACAAGTAAATCATGGTTGGACTATAACAATTCCTAATTTAACATGATAGAAAATAAATATTAGTGGTGCAAGCTTAGCTGGGAGCAGAATCCTGCCTTGTGAGTGGCTGTTTATGCAGCTTATTACAGTTTCATTTGATGTGCTGCTTGTTGGTTAGAGGAGCCACATATAAAAAATAGATGCTCTGTTTCTTATTATTAAATTTAAGAAAAACCTCTTTATTCATGCAGCTAAAATCACAAAAAGTCTAACAACGAGCTGGAAAGGTTTCCAGCCTCTGGAGGGCTGCTGTCAAAGTTTTATTTTACAAGAATCTGCAGGAACTTTTCCCTCAGCAGAAAACATCAAACCAGTCTTTTTTTTTTCTTTCTGTTTTAAACAAAGTAAAGAAGGATATCACATGGAAGCTTCAAATATTTAAGGAAAATGTGGAACAGATCTTTCAAGTCCCTGGAATGCTTTGTTTTTCTGTCATCCAGTGGAAACAAATGTTTGTTGGTGTTCAAGATGAAACAGTGTCAATATGATGCTCTGCTTCACAATTTATTCATAATTCCAGTCACTTCCTGCTTCTTACAAAAGATTCTGAGTTACTATAGCTCCTTTATTGAAACCTCACAGACCTAAAATGCTCACTGAAGCTTAAGTGATTGTTATGAAAAACTAAATTTGAAGTGGATCGGAAGAACAAATGTACTGTTCTGCCTTTTTGAATCTAGCAGGGGGTGTAGGTCTCAGCCTTTTAAAGCTTATTTTACAACCATCGCTCCTTTTTCCTGTTCTGATCTTTAAGCATTTTAAAAAGACCCCTGAAGACTTGGAGCCCTGTGGAGCTGAATGGTATTGACCACATTATGGATGGACACACACACACACACACACACACACACACACACACACACACACACACACACACACACACACACACACACACACACACACACACACACACACACACACACACACACACAGAGACATACAGTATTTGAATTTGCTCTGAAGCATCTGCAGCCCAGTCTGAATTTCTTTTAGCTGCCACATCTTTCACTCTTGAAACAGGATGGAACAGACTCCACAGGTCAAACTCAGAATCAATCTAAATAGATTACAATCTATCAAACCACAGTTTACACACATCAGAAACATCCAGTCAGAATACTGAAGCTACAGAATCAATCATTTATACTTGGCCTTCTTTAAAAATCTGGACAAAACTGAATGTTTCTGTGGTCGTTTTTACATAAAAACACTGCATTCAACACGTTTATTTTCATGAATGCAAATTAGTGCGAGGATTTATGGAGTTTTGGGGCTCCAGTGTCCGATTGTGCAGTCGATACGGTTTAACGTCACTATAACTTCAACACGTGTCATCTCTACTGTTTACAGTAGGCCATTTGTTCAGCGTTTCTGGGTTTAGTTACCTTGTTAAAGTCTGGACATAAAGTGATGAGGAATGAAGCCTGACTTCTATGATAGTGGAGCATACTGTGAAAACATGCCCCCTCTTATGGATTGCTTCCCTTTTGTCTGGTTTTTGGTCAATCTTAAATGTTTCAGATCAGCAAAAATATTTCAATATCAGACAAAAATTAACTGAGTGAACAAATGATTTCAAATGATGGTTCATTTTCTAGGAGAACAAAGTAATTGCCCCCTAACACTCCTAGTGGTAACAGCTACTATCAAGTGTCTGACTGTTGGTCTGATGTTTTACTGAAATACAGGATGAGTTTTACTACAGGTGGAACGAGACACACACCTTCCAGAAAGATTCTATCTCGTCTTGTCAATCCACTGAACATTTTCCCAAAAGGCTTTTTGGCAAATGTGAGACGAGCCTTTGTTTTCCTTTAGGTCAGCGGAGGTTTTTGATTTGAAACTCTCCCATTTTTCTCTTTCTTATTGATGAATCTGACCTTAACGCTAACCAAGTGATGCCTGCAGTGGTTTAGATGTTGATCTGGGTTCTTCTGTTCTTGAATTCCTTTAGGACATGATGTGTTGCTTTTTGAGATCTTTTAGCCTTTTCTATTGAAGTGATTTCTTAATTCACAGGTCGAGCAGGTTGACTTTTTCTGATATTGATCTGAAATGTTTAGTTGTGACAAAAAAGCAGAAGAAATCCGCAAGGAGCCGAGTTTCGCAGAAAATAAGAATCTCACCATAAAACACTGTAAATATACAACACTTGTATGTCTTGTTTCCATTTCATCAAGATAATTAGGCATGACTTAATAAAGTTACAAGGACTGTTCAGTCTCTCATGCAAGAACTCTAATTTAATGGGAAGTTAACACATAAAAACAATAACACAAACAGACATTTACAAAATAAAATGAACTCTGAATTGAGCTGTTGTGTAACAACAACAAACCAAAGGGGAACAACTGAAGGAGAAGAAAACTTAAAGCTGAATGAAGACCGATGTTTTAGCTTCCTTTTCTTCCGCTTTGTGCCGTTAGCAACATATTTGCTGAAGGTCAGTAGTTTCTGCAGCAGACTGGAAGAGAGAGGAGAGGAGAGGCAGGATGACAAATCCTTTGTCTGTGAAAGCAACACACCAGCGCCTTTGTGAGACAAGGATACCTGGACAAATCATCTTGATTCGCTTTTTACTTTTCTGAGGCAGCAACCTTGGAGGAGCAGTCATGTTTTCATTCTCTTTCACTCACAGATATAAAACTCATTAAGTCCTCCTCAGACACCTACATATCTTGTCTTTTTTCTTTACCAGTGAAAGGTCCAGTAGTATGGAGGACCAAAACTGACATATTTAAAAATAAAAGCAGAAATACATATAATTTTTTTTTCTTTTCCTTATATGTGCATTTTTGCAAAGAAAAAAATATATATATTGTTTTTTGTTTTTCCGAATTATGTGAATTATCATCAAGAAAAAAAAAATATTTTGTTTTTATTTTCCCGATATGTGCATTTTTTTAAAAATAAATGTATATGTTTTGTTTTTCCTTTTCCTTATTACCTGTAATTTCATCAAGAAAAAAATATATATTGTTTTTCCTTTTTCTTATTATGTGCATTTTCATGAAGTAAAAAAATATATATTGTTTTTCCTTTCCTTAATATGTGCATTTTCATTAAATGAAATTGTTTTTTGCAAAACAAAAAACTATATATATATATATATATATATATATATATATATATATATATATATATATATATATATATATATATATATATATTTCTTTGCAAAAATGCACATATAAGGAAAAGAAAAAAACAAATTATATGTATTTCTGCTTTTATTTTTAAATATGTCAGTTTTGGTCCTCCATACAGTAAGTGCGATTTTCACATGGTAAAATGTGTGTTTGACACATTATAATCAATTTAACCCAGTAGGAATCTAATCCAGCTGATCCTGTTGTTTAATTTGTCATCTTGTTGAAATGTTTTCCCAACAGTTTTGCTGCCTTCATCGATGTAAACATTAAAAGACTGATAATTATTTCACATTTACAAGAAAATCAGAGAGAAAAGGTTACAGAATGATGATCAATATGAAGTCAATAGGTTTATCTTGATGTCTTTCAAAATTAATTTAGTAGTCTACAGCTTTAACTCAAAAATAAATAAGATGATGTTGAAAAAACCTGTAAAATAAAAGTGGTTATTTGCCAGATTTTCAAATTAATGAGGCGTTTTAGCTCTGAGGGATGTTAGGATGTTGGTGAAATTGAGATAAACCCGGAAAAAAAATCAGTTGTAATATGTAAACATGTTGTAATGTGATTAAAAACATTAGTCGCTCATTTTCACATCCTAAATTTGTTATGCAAAGCAGCCCCATGCAAAGCTGATTATTAGACTGTGAACCTCAAAACGCTGCCAAATGGGTTGATGTTACTCATGGCAGGAAGTGGGTTGTTTTTTTATAGCCTGAAGCACATTTATGCTCACACGTCTAGAGGAACACGTTGACGATCGCCTCAAAATGAGCTTCGGTTGTTTCTCAGAAATGCTCACATCTCAAATCAAACCAGATCAAGAATGAGTTGATTTGGACTCAGAAATAAAATCCTTCCACTTTAAAATCCGTTTTATGATAGAATTGTGATTAAGTACATACATACTGTATACTTATTTAAAATAAAAATAAAAAAAGTTACAAAGTTTTTATGTCTTTAAAGATGGACAAATGAAAGAATCAGTCCCATTAAAGGCACACTATGTAACCTTTTCATATTTTTAAATCTTTTTCTTGAGCCAGGATGAGCTGATATGAACCTTTACACGTTTAATGAAAAGTCACTAAGCCCCATCTGCTGCTTGGAACCAGAAAACCGCACTTGCAACTTCTGAGTCTCGGGTCCGGTGACCTGAAGCCTCACAAAGTCACGTATCTCGTGAGGGTTAGGCTAACCCAATGTGGGTGTAAAACGGACACTAGGGGGTGCTAAAAACAAGCTCATACTGCACAGTGTGGCTTTAAAGTGATCCTTAAACAGTAATGATCACAAGATTTACATCCAGATATTTGTATTTTTAAAGTTTTTACATTATTTTAAACAAACTCAGGGGAGAGCAAAAAAAAAAAGAAAAAAGAGTTCCCTTTATCGTTTGCATTCATGCTGCACAGACTCATTTTTTGTATTTACCAAACACCTGTCAGTGGTTCTGATCCCATCTTACCTTTAATTTTTCTTCCTCATGTTGTCAAAATTCGACTTTAAACATCCAATGAGAGCAAGACAAACAGAGAAACGCCTCAACAGCTTTCCTGATCCATTTTCCTTCCTCCTACCCTCACTCCAGAGCTTCGTTATTATTGACTTTATTCTTTAAAAATCTGCACTGTGTTGCTAACTGTTTCTATGAAAAACTTTAAAATGTCAGACGTGATCATTATCACTGCAGTAAGTCTTGTTATCTTGTAGTTTGCGTGCTGTTAAAGTGCTCTGTCTCTGAAGCACTTACCTGACCGGTCTGCAGCTCCAAGGCAGCTCGGAGAGAAACAGATGCCTGGCAGATGTGAAGGTTAACACGTGAGTAGAAGAATTCACTTTTTGTTTAACAAGGTGTCAGGAACATGCCTCAGAGCTGTATCCTTTGGAAGGTTTGGATTGCTGGAGTCTGTGTATTGCAGCGTAAAGTACACAGTAGGCTTTCTACGCTTAGAAGATCTCCATTATTCTTCTGGTTTTGAGGTTTGATTCAAAAGCAAACCCCTGATCTCGAGGGAACGTGACAAAGTACACAGAATCATGAACTGAGATGTGCGCTCGAGCTTTAAAAGGCAGCTGGCTGCAATGAAGATGATTTTTTTTTCTTTTAAAAGTTTGATTCAGGATGGAGCTACGCTGCCTTTCAGGAACCAGTAAAAGACCAGAGCTCACCTTTTTACAGGCAAGAACCAAATGGGAAAAAGTCACATTTTAGTTGGAATTTTCCTGGAGTTATTATTTAGGATCAAATACTTAGATGAACTACATGTATGTTCCCCTGTTTTTATATAACAGTGTTTATTTGAAGCGATATATATGAAGTAAAATCTGTTTGGGAGGGTTCTGAGTGAACGATGGGTTCAGATTTACAACAATCCTTAGAAAAATACTTTTTCATTTTGACAACTTCTCATCTGATCTTCTCCCATTAGCACGAGGCCTACCATTACCTCTCAGCATGCATATACTGGTTTCCAGAGCTCATTTGGAGCAGAATAAGCACATCTATCTACATTCCCTCAGCACCTTGATGTGAAAATTTGTTTTTTTCTTTAGGTTTAAATCATTCCCTGCTTCTTTTGTTGCTCCGTTGTTTGATTCTGATACCCGAGGCAGCGCTCTGAAAGTTAACAAAGCGACGTCTTTGTTATGAGGAGGCTGGAGTGGGCATAAAATCACCCGGCTGATGCTCGCTGAACACAGCACACACAGGTTTTTGTTCTTTTTGCTCTTTCGACGTTTGATAATCAGCTACAGGAACAATAAGATGCGCAAACAAGAAGCCACAGTAGCACATCCCCCTGGAATGAAAAATGCACGCAATAATAAATACGCCTTTAATCTTGTCCTGAGCGAACATGCTGCTCTGCTGCCGTTAGACCTGATGATTAATTAATAATATCTCCTCACTAATACCTTCCAGTCATGTTCTGTTTCGTCTGGTCTGCAGGGAGAACGATTCAGTCACACCGCGTCAGCTTCTCGCTGCTTTGGGTCGCCGTTAGGTCAGTCCAACAGAACCCGTTTAATAATTCAAGCTCTGCACTGGAGGCCTGGGACTCACATGTCGCACACAATGAGGAAGCACATGACACAAAACTCCAGCAAGGCGCTCACAAATCATCATCAGCCGCTGACGCATCATGAACCTAAACGACCTGACATGAGCTGAGAGATAAATTAAGTCTGAGGGAGAGAAGAGGCTCTATTTTTACCTGGTGTTCAAGTAATCCTCCATTATTTAAAGGAGTCTGATGCTGGGAGGTTATTTGTTTAAAGGGTTAAATGAGAAGAGAAAGATCAAAAGTGCTTCAGAATTAAACCTGAATCTAAAAAAACAAATGTAGCAAGAGATAAATGAGTCTGAAGGTTTTCAGTGGGAGAGTCCTCGCTGCTCATTAAGAGGTCCAACACTTTCACACACCTTCTTTAGTCATTATGCTGTGAAACAGATGCACTCCAGATGCATGGACAAACACTTACCGTTTGTGGCAAAGTGATAATCACTTCTATCCAGGCTGTAGTTTTGATTTCTTTACTTTTCTATAAATACATCAAACTTTAGAGAAACAGTTTGGCTGTTTTCATGATTCGAGTTGTTGGAGCTAAAAACCGCCGGTCCAATTCAAACCACTTCCAAAGTGAATTGCTTCCTTCTTAAAACAAGATTCTTTATAGTCATTCCAGATCAGGGTATTAGCCAGAAACTGGGGAAGTGGGTGTCTCCCATTTTTGCCACTGCCCCAAACAAAATGTTTGAAAAAAATAAGAAAATGGTGCATCCTGAGAGTATTTGGATGTGATTATACCTGACAGTAGGAGTATATGACAAACACTAGAAAAAAAATGTATGAAAACATCAAGTTTTCCATTTTGTTAAGCAATTTTGCCATAAATCGTTATAAAAAATTAACTCCTGAGGCGATTCTCCTCTAATGAGCAATAACTGTGTTAGAAAATACTTAATACACTTCACGGTCACAGTGCAGTGATGGCATCGCGATCAAATCTCATTTATTTAACTCCAAAACATAGAAACTCCATTTATACCAATGTCTGATCTGCTTACCTTTCTTGTGTAGAAATCTGTCATTTTCCTTCGTTTTGCTTCGTTTGGACGCGACATCTTCCAAGAAATGGGCCGCGTTTAAGAGGGTTAAAATGGCGGTCAAAGACAGAGCTGGCAAAAGTTGACGCATTCCACCAATCAGACAATTTCTAACAAATAACTTCCTGTACTGAGAGCAAATCAAAATGGACGTATCATAAGCAGGCCTGGGGATTTCTTGTAAAACCCCTGCTGAATCTGCATATTTCTGGTAGTACGTCTTCTTGTGCTTTGGCGAAATTCGGATTTTATTTTACAAAAAATTAAAATTTGCGCTCAGATGTGAAACAAAACGAGGACGGCTCTGCCATCAAATTTAAAAGCCGTCCCTTGTGATTTAGGCTGTCATTTTTGAAAACTGGCTGTCCAAATGACAGCAGGACGGCTCGCTAGCTTATACTATGTTCCAGATATGTGCTATAAATCCAAGAGCGAAATGAAGTTCTGAAGTCTGGTATAATTTCCAAACCATAAAGTAACTAAATAAAGCAGAAGCATAGTAAAACTGTTTAAAATAAATAACAAGGTAATAATATAAATAAGGCAAGGAAAGGCACCAAATAGAGGGACTAAATACGAAATATAAAAGTAAAGCTCTAAAACAGCAGCTGCACAAGAATTAAAATAGAAAAAGTGATGCAATCACATGTTGTGTGTTACTAGAGTATTTCTGCTGTACAGCTGTGAAAAGATTTATGAGCCTTTTTGTGTCTGATTGTCCTGGATCTGATACAACGCAGACTTCTGATGGAAGGGGGTCAAGCAGTCCATGGGCTGGCTGGCTGGCTGGGTGGGTGGGTGGAGTCTTTCATGATGCTGAAAGCTCTGCTCCTGCATCTGGAGATGTAGATGTCAGCGCCCATCTCCAAAATGACAGAACCTTAAGGATTCATGAATGAATGAATGAATCCTTCATTCGTCATCAGGGACATTCACATTGTTGCAACAGCAAAGGTCTCTAGATAAAGACAAACAAGAAAAATAACAAATATGTAAATAAAGAGATTTCTGCAAAACAACTGATCTAAAAAAAACTGATGAATTGATTGTTGAAACTGATCGAATACGATTCATATTTTAGCAGGAACAATTTGGCTGGACTTGACCTCTGAATGCATCGAGTTGCTGATGAAAATCATTCTTGCAAAGTAGCAGGGATTAGTCCCAGGATGTGAACTCTATTTCTCCAAACTGAGGCTGTTCAGGAATGTATTTATAAGAAGTCATTATTTCTAACTTTTACACAGTAACCTGAAATGGGCAAACGATTCCTTTAAGATGGCAACAAAACACAAAATCTCATCTAAAACAAAAGCCATTATGTAATTGGGTTCAAAGGTTAAAACAAACAAACGTCAGTGCTGCTGAGGAAGTCCAGTGAAGACAGAAGGGTTACATTAAGTGCTCATAATGCATTAAAAGCCTTTGACAACTTGTGAACATTTTGAAAACCCTACAGGAGGTTTAATAATCACTCGCCGAGTCTGAACCAACACAGGAGGGAAATGAGCATCAAACTTCTGCATCGTCTGAATTAATCAGGAGCCTCAGAGTGCTCTTCAGTGTGCGGGGTAGCGTAATACCTAATGACTCCCAGTCAGAGCACACTGTGTCCCTGCTTGAACTTTAAACACTGGAGAAACATACAGAGAGCGGAGAGAGAAATAACACTGTGTACCTATTACTCTCCAGTCAAAGCTCAGGCTGAATTCCTATAAAGAGAACAAAGAGATGAGATTCCTGCAGAGTTTAAGTTGCAAATATAGATTTCCCCTGGAACGAGTCAGTGCAAATTCATGTTATGTTTCCAGAGCATATACAGAGTTTGGAGTCTATTTCTACCAAATGAACTTTGTGATTGAGCAGGGAGACCTTTGCTCAGTTATTCCCAGGTGTCCTTTAATATATTACAGAGTTTGCATTGCAGGCAAGTCCATAGGTTCACATTAGCAATTCAAAGCAGCTTCTCTCAAACGTCTGCTCTGGAGTAATAGACTCATGTCACTGATGAGTCCCCGAGGTGCACAGAGTGAATCCCTTCTCACATCCGCATCGATTGGCCCGAGAGTCCTACCTGATTTACATCGACAGGAGCATCGGGTCTCAAATGGAAGTGAGCCTGTTTCAAAACGGAAACACGAGAAGGAGTCGCTCTGCAAACAGACAGAAGGAGAACTAATATTTGGATTGAACTCAGGTAAAAACAGCTAAATGGGATACATTTGCATCTTAACCCTTTGACACCAATCACATCATATCTGATGCACATGTGTTTAAGTTTCTAGGAGCTCTATCTTTTTAACAAGATTTGTAATTTCCTCAAAAAGCTGCTGCATAGAGTCTTACAGGTTTTCTGCCCTCTGGTGGAAGATTTAAGTACTGAAGTTGGCAAATACAAACATGATTAAGTTTTATTGTTGTTGCAATAATATATAATTAATTACACGATTAATGCCTTATAAAGGATTAGGGTCATATAAAAGTAAATTCTTGTTTTACTAACAACAAACAACAAATGTTTCAAACTTTTTTCTGTTGCTGTACAGGCTTAAAGTAGTTTAATTACAAAATTTGATTTAAAAAAATCTTAGCATGACTTTGGAGTTTGGTTTTCAAATTTTGAATTAAGATGAATAGTTAAAAACAAACTACAAACTGCATTTATAATAAATATTTTATATTAATATCAAGTGTAATTTTTAATAGCTGTGATGAAAGAAGTGATTCTGGCGTTTGATGCTGAAGAAAACTGCCACCTGCTGGTAGTGCAAGAAACTGCACGAGGGGCAGAAAGATGTAGGATCCACGTGATTCCTATTATTATCATCTGAGCCTTGGCTAGTGAATCATCATCATTTGGACCAGAATCTTTTTTGTGTCACTGTTTTAATAATGATGATGGCTGTCCTTTTTTTTTTTTTTTTTGTTTAAACTTGCAAACCAGATTCTAAGTCAGCTGATTTTTGGAGCCTAAATTTCTTTATTTGTTAAATTAAAACAAATACAGATAAGAACAATATGTAATATCTGACTGTTTAATCCATTGTGTGATTTTCACTTATGTTGAAACTAAACAAAGTCTGACTGACACTGTGTTTTTGTTGGATTACAGCATCCCTTCCCTTACTGTTCTTTCCTTTTTATGCCACTTTTAGCTACTTTTATCAGCAGATAGATCCACACCTATCACTGACTGTATTTGATGCAAATAAGTTTCTGTTTTTTAACCTTGAGTATAGGAGCTAATATCCTGTGGTCTTATTGCTATTAGTAACTTCAATTTGAACAGAAAGTGACTGTTTGTATATAATTTTTCAGTCTGGTTGGTGGAGCTTTACTCTCCGAGTTCTAAACAGCAGTGTTGAGCAAAACATCAACAGCAACGTTCCCACGAGGACAGGATTTAGTTGTTGTGTGTTCGACATTTAATCCATTGAGTAAGTAAGATTTGCCTCCACAGCAGTACAGCAGGTGCTACACTCATTTATTCCTTTTTTATTTCAGAGGAATCGTCAACAAAATGCACCTTTGTTTTGTTTTAAGCTAGTTTTAAATGTAAAAACTCAACGGCTGTGTTGGCCAAGACATTCAGCAAGTTCTTTTGGTGATCATGTATATACAGACACAAAGTATGCATGTGTTAAATACAGCAAAGATGCAATTAAAATCAGACAAATCAAGAATTTATTGCTTGACTTTGCATTGACAGAACTTCAGAGACAGGAGTAAGTGAATGACAGCAGCTTTATTTGCAGTTCAGCTGCATGTGAGAGAAGAAGAGAAGCAAACAGATGAAAAAAAAAATCCTGGCTCCAAACAGAATGAAAGCACAACCATGATGGTGCAGTAAATATGCTAATTTGTGCATGAAATAATGTAGCAATGAGTTTAACTCATTAGAATGCAACAAGCGAACGTAAACTCATTTATTTCCTTGTGAAGTGTGAGCTTGTTTTAGTGTTTCAGGCCGAAGCGGCTCCCTCCGCTCAAAGTTTCAGTCTCAGTCCTGTGTTCACACAGATTAATAAAACCTCAAAGCGAATCAGAGAGTTTGCCGGGTCAGCTCACAGTGTGAAACAGAGACCCACAACATATGGGGGACCATGTTCAGAATCCAAATGAACAGATGGATTAAAGCCACAGCCTTTTAGATGTTGGAGCTTCAGCATTCAGGAGGTCTAATTTTAACTTGAAGCTGGTGGACACCGAGGAGACTCCATCTTCAAGCGATGATTTTAGAAAAAAAAGATGTTTTTTTTAAACCAATTTATAAAAAAAAGTTCTTGGACCACATGCAGCTCACGGACGGTGAGACGAAGATTTGGTGTTTTAAAAAAAAAACCTAAAACATTAACGTGAGTCTGACAGGCAGACGAGGCGTTGACACTGATGTAATTATGTTGTTGATGTCAGCTCTGCATGGCGTGAGCGCTGACAGAGCCGTCAGCTCAGGAAAATGTGAGTTTGAAGAATGTCAAGGGTTTTAGTTTCACCGCTGAAAACGACAGATCTTTGGAAATGTCACTGTGTAAAATGTGTAAACATATTAAAAGGTTACGCTTCATCAGGCACGTGCACGTCAGCGAGTACACGAGACAAAGGGTGGGATGCTCGCAAACAAATACACAAATGAATGCTTCTGCGCACACACACAGACACACACGCACACGCAGAGTCTGCAACAGTAAATGACCTTTTGTCTAATCATTGCCTTGGAGTAAACAGTGACAAATGGCATCTCCATGAATCTCACAGACACCTAAATTACTTTCCTTGCTTTGTAATTTCAGTTAGAAACGGCTGAAAATGCAAAGCAAGGATGGAAAAATTAGGAAGGAGCAGAAAACAACTAAAACAGGAGAGGAGAGCACTCAAATTTTTTGCAGAGCTGTAATTTTAACTCCATTAAAATGCTTCCACACCCCCTCCTAAAAACGGGATTCTGAATAATACTGGCAGCATTACAACAGAACAAAGCTTCTGTGGTGTACATGGATGCATCACTCAGCCTCCTGCTTCCACTTCCACTTCTGCATATCCTAAATTGTATTTAATAGCTTCAATCAGAGCGCAGAGAGAGTATTCCTGCTGCTAATGCACTATTTGTGTTTGAAGAGGGGACATTGTGGGCGAACCATCAGTCCCTTTGCCATTAACGTTGCATTACATGTACTCCCCCCCCCATTATAATTACACCTCTGCTCTGCTCGAGTGCAGACTCATGTCTCGACCTGATGCTGGGAACAAATCCAGTTTATCAGGTGGTCAGGATAAGAAAACAAAGTGGGTCTGCCACACACAAACAACTGTCCTGCCATCCTTTCTTCGCTCAGCCCTGTAAGTGTCAGCCAAAGTATCAGCTGCAGAAGAAGAGCTGCATGCCAGATATTGTTGGACCAGCAGAGCTCAGGATCCAAGCCAGAGAATTACCATGCATGCTGGGGTGGAGGCAGATGAATGGAGACAGAGCTCCTTGGTTCAAACTGTGCCGGAGTTGTGTTTGCTCTCAGATTAATGTGTGAAACGAAGGAGGAGCGGTGATCTTTTTTCCATGTTTGTTTCTGGGAGTTTTGCTGAATGATCATGATGCGAGTCTCCGCTGAAGCAGAAAGTGATATTCTATTATGCAGTAAATTTTAAGAGAATTCAGTGAACTCAAAACAAACTGTTCGTCTCTTCTGCTGCTTTATTGTTTTTTCTGCTGCCTTACTGCTTAATAAGTTGTCAGCAAATTTTGCCATATTTTTCAAAACTATCAAAAAAACAGAAGGTATCAGATGAACGTGATCATTCAGCAGCCAAAACTTCACATTTTTCTGAAACACATAACTTCATGTCTGATATGATGACACATAACGGTTTATATAACGCCATAAACTTTATTTTAAAGGTGCAATAAGGAATTTGTAAACAAGCTATTTTACACAAACACATCTCAGCTCTCACCCCTCTCGTCGGGTATAATCCTAGGCCACGCCTGCACCGGACATGGGACCGCACATTGCCACGGTAACAAAAGAGAGCAAAACACCAATCATTGAAACACTATGCTAATGTTCACCCTGGATTTTCCTCTTTCTACGTCCAAACGTTTTTGTTTTCTGCTAGCTGAAAAGGTGTTTTTCTTTTTGGGACTCTGGCGTTTTTCTAAAATTGAAGCGCTAACAGCCGGCTGTTTCTGTCCCTCTCTCACTTCCGGGATGTTCTGCTGAAAAATGCTCCAGCATGCATGAATGGAGTATCCAAGGAATTGCGGAAGTGAGACGCTTCAGTGAGACAGACAGCCATGTTGTCCAATAGTTGCTTTCGGGGACAACAATTCATTTCTTTTGTTTGTTTTTTTAATTGCCACAATATATTTATAGATATACTATGTTAGAGTGTTGTTAAGAGGCGTGAAAAAAATGTTTTAAACTACACTGTTTACCAAATTCCCTATTGTACCTTTAAAGATATAATACTGTATGATTTGTCCCAATCAGTTCTATTGTCCGAAGATCGGACCGCCAAAGCTACTGCCTCAGTCTGCCACCTGATCCACGTTGCACCAGGCCCTTCACGCTCCTCCTGTAGGTGTTTTGTCCACAGGTGGTTCTCGACTAAAAAGGGAGGCTTGCAAACTCCAAGTCAGGGGACAGGTCCTACCTCAAGTGGAGGAGTTTCGGTATCCTGGGGTCTTGTTCACAATTAAGGGAAGGAGGGAGTGGGAGCTCGACAGAGGGATCAGTGCAGGAGGGACTTGAAGTAGACGTGTTGCTCCTCCACATCAAGGGGAGCCAACTGAAGTGGTTTGGGCATCTGGTGAGGAGGATGCCTCTTGTACAGTTCCGCGGGAATTTGGGGTGCATGAGGGTGCTGCAGCACCTCCTGCTGGTGACCTCAAAGATTAATTTACCACAAATGGCACAAAAGCGGATTTGATACTTTTTTGGGACGCCTCAAGTAAACAAAAGGAGATGCAGCAACAGTGAGTTAGAGGGACACTTGCAGCCCAGTCCGGTCACCGCAGAAACGACAAAAACAGCAGCAGCACCCCGAGAGTGTGATGACTTGGACCCGGAGCGTCTCATTGTGTTGTGTTTCATGATTTTGTCTTGATTTCTAAAAATGAGACTCATGTCAATGCGTATACTACACTTAGGCTATGCTTCACTTGTACATGGCGAGTTGAGAGTTAAGTGCAGCTGTGTTTTTTTTCAGCTGAGAATATTTTCCTGCAGCTATGCTCTGGGACACCTCCCCGGGGAGGTGTTTTGGGCATGTCCTGCTGGAAGGGGTCCCCTGGGTCGACCCAGGGGATTCTGGGAATGTCTTGGAGTCCCACCGGAGGAGCTGGTGAAGGTTTGTCAGGAAGAGGACGGTCTGGGATTCCCCACTTGGGATGCTGCCCTCGCTACCTGGATTCAGAAGCAGAAGAAAGCAAGGAGAGGGATAATATGATATGATACAATGTGATAGAATTCAATATTATATGATCTGACATGATATGGCACAATATAATATGCTACAAGTTTTAAATTATTTCACATTAACCACTCAATGATGCTACAATATAATAGGATACAATACAGGTTTACCAGAATATAATACAATATTGTTAAATTATTGAATAAATTCACACAATTTGGCTCCTTCAGCCACTGAAACATTACTGCATTTACACTCTGCATATAGAAATCAACTGAAACAAATCATGCTGAAGCAAATGTGTTAAACCACTATTTTACTTACAAATATGTGCAGACCTGTGTAGTTTTTTAAATTTTTTTTTACTTTGGGTGATTCAAGCATCCAGTCAAACCGATTTAATTCCACACACTGATTTTAAAACCATAAATAACACATCCCAAACCTCACAGCAACATGAAATCATCCAATAAATAATGTTCCCACAATGTTTGTCAAAATCCATCATGCTGTTTATCTTTGTAAGAGGAAAACAGGGAGTCATGGTGAGCGTTCTTCCCTCCGTCAGCCTGCCTCTGCTCATCAACCCTTAGAGAAGCCATTGATCCATAAAGACCCTTTACTCTTATGCCCGGCAGACGCTTCAGCAACAACAAAGCCTTCTCCTCCTCGCTGACAGCATGACCACTCGCGTTTCCGTCAAGGATGGGTTAGGAACCCTGAAGCTGTCAGCCTTACAGAACCGGATCAAATGAAACACGATGACAAGCCGGGCCAAAGTTTTCTGCACCAAAGAAAAGCTACACCTTTCATGTCCTGGAGTTACCTTAATGATCTGGAAAACGCTCAGTCAATATTGTTTCCCGCCTGAGGGCTGCAGACATTAAGTGAGCTTTAAACTCTGTTAGAGAGCTGCAGGTGTCGACATCTTCATTGATCATCAATATTCTCATAAGGCCCAATAGAAGCTCGGTTGATTACTCAAAGTAGTTTTTAATGAGGAAGAGGCTTGAGTTGGTAAACTGATGAGATCTTCATCAGAGGTCCAAACTGTCTGCAGGGATGTTGAAAGTTTATGGCTACAAAAAAACCCTGTTGATGAGTTACATTTAACAGGTACTGACTGAGGAAGTTCTGCTTCATGCAAATTAATGTGTTGTGACAGAAAAAAAGAAATGCAGTTTATTATGCACACAGCTTAATTTTTACTTTATGACTTGCGATTCTGTTCTTCATATCAGCCGCTGAAACCTTTAATTCTTTCCAGTCCACTGAGCTGACTGAGGTTTCTGTCATCATCTTGACATAAGACAATAATTTCTCAGTTCAGTGAGCGCCATCAGCTCATCCGCTTGTGTTGGCCTCCTGTAATTGTTAAAGGGAAATCAAATTATAATCCTCAGATTACAAACCACCTTTCTGCTTCAGCTCTGATGGTTTCAGAACAGTGAAGAACTTGTTTAAATAAATCAGATTAATTCCTAAAAATCGGACCTTCAGGACAGATTTTTGTGTAAAAGTGATCAGATATGTCTGTGCGGTTTACTTGGAAATAACATTAATTGCATTGTTTATTTTAATGGAAGTTGGAGTTTAAAATATAAAAGGGAGCATTTGTTTTAGAATATATTTGATGTTTTTGTCCTTTGCAAACAGCAGTTCTGATTCTGAGGATTTCTGAATCTCCATGTTTGCACATTTTGACATAATCTGCAAAAATATGATAAATATATAATTTTAAAATTCAGCTAAAGAAGAAAAAATGTTTTTATTTTATAATACTGTATTGCAAAATCAATATAAAGACTATTGGGACCACACAATCATGGGCTAAATGATCAGTGGTTGTTAGAACTTAAAAAAAAGTTTTGATGAACTGAACTTTTTCATAGTTTTCTTCAGACAAAACTGAACTAATCATATCAATAAAAAAGGACCAAAGTCACTAAATTAAACCAAGCTTGTGCATAATTATCAGGAGGAGAGTGAAAACATTTTCCCCGGTTGGGCTTTCAGTTTTTCTTTTCTCCGTAACAAAAACAATCTTCCCGTTCTGATTCATGTTTCATTAGTACCTAAAATAACCTCTTTATTAGCTGCCATTCCAAACCCCACATCTCATCCAGTTCCCCATCAGAGTGCCAATAAATCAAGCTGATTCGTTTTTTCTGCAGTCGCTTGGTGTCAAATATCAATCTTTAAGTCTGGCAAGATGAATTATCCCAGTTAGGGTACATTTAGTTGTTTACAAAACAAACAAATAAACAAAAAATGCACACATTTAGATTGACAGCCTAAAATTAAGGCTGCTCTGAAATCGCAGAAACATTTTTGGATGTCAAACGAGTGAAAAAGCTGCAGAAGAAAAGAAACTTTAAAGGAGCTGCAGAAAATCTGGAGGACTATTGATCGAAGAGGGGGGATTTGTGGTCACAAACATATACCTCAGTACAACGTAGTGGAATTAGTTGTCTGCATTTGACCCATCCCTGAGGAGCAGGGCAGCCGTTTTTGATGGCACCCAGGAGTTAGCTGAAGATTCAGTACCTTGCCCAACAAGGATACTTCAAAACATGGCTGGTTGGGGTTTAAACTCTGGTCAGAGCCACAGCTGCTCAAAACACAACCGTGAAGGGACTCGAACCCTCAATCTTCTGATCCGAAGTCAGACGCCTTATCCATTAGGCCACACGGTCGGATCAAATGCACCTTAAAGACGCTAAAATGTCAGACTTATTGGAAGCACAGTTTGACAGCATGAGGGAAGTGTTTTTCTGCACAGCACTAAAATAAAAACATGACTGACACACTACACATGATTCTTTTCTGGATCTGTATTAAGTCGTACAGCCTGAAGTGAGAAAACGCTCAAGGCTGTGGAGCTCACTGTGGATTTCAGGAGACATACCTCAGCACTGCCCTCACTCACCATATCCAGCTGCTCTGCATCACCTGCAGGGACCGTCAGGTTCCTGGGTACTTCCATCATCCTCAAAAAGGCCCCGCAGAGGATGTTCTACCTGCAACAACTGAGGAAGTTTGGTCTGCTAGAGGAGCCGCTGATCCAATTCTACACAGCAGTCAATGAATCAGTCATCCATCATACAGTGGTTTGGAGCAGACGCCAGGCAGGACATGAACACATGGTAAAGAATCATTGCCTTTCCTCCAGATCTTGACCACATCAGATCCCTCCCACTCTGGATGGTCTTTCAGCTCCTTTCTTGTGGCTGAAAATGCAGGAATCTGCTGATTAATGACATCGTCCCTCTAAACACCTCTTCATGTTATTAGATAACAATATTACCAAATTGTGCTTTCTTGCCTTTTGTTGGACTCACCTGTGTAAATAACTTCTGCTAGAGAGACACCAACAGCTTGAGTCTAATTCCTTGTGTACTTTACTGTGTTCATTATGTCTTCTTTTCCAAATAGTTTATACGTTCTTTTTTTCAGACATGTATATTTTTTTTTTTGTAAGTTTTTACCTTGACATGTTTCGACTGCTCCTGCGGTCTTCTGATGAAGACCGCAGGAGCAGTCGAAACATGTCAAGGTAAAAACTTACAAAAAAATATACATGTCTGAAAAAAAGAACGTATAAACTAATTCCTTGTGTGTTAAAAACTTGATCAACAAATCTGATTCTGACATTACATCCTGGATTTTATTTTATATATAAACAGGCTGAAAAGTGAACTGTCTGCTGTCTCACACTGTGAGAAAAATGTCCATAAATGAAGGGAAATGTCCACAGAACGATCAGCTCCATTGACCCAAAGCAGGTTTTAAATAAGAGAAAACACAAATGAAGAGACACATCAGCTCTTTACTCTTTATTTAGCCCAGTGTTTGTAGAATTGTTTGTATGTATTTAAGCAGTGGTTTAGATCTTTTGAAGTGGGTGTTTGTGGAAAGTGCAATGAACAGCCTCAATTTGGAGAAATATAGTTTTTCTAATAGTTGGACCAGTTAAAAAGTGGCTTTCCTTGAGAGAGGCCTCCGGTTCAAACCCTGTTCTGGACATGTGTCAGATACCATTGGGCAAGATCCTGAATCCATACATAGAAACTCTGAGGTGCATAGGAGGCCGCAAAAGATCCAAACTCTTTTATTTAACCTTTAAAACAATTCCAATCTAAATGTAGTACAGCAGACTTTTAAAAACCATTTTAAGCCTTCCATTCAGAGGATTTATTTACACAACTATTTTTGGCAAAAGGCTGAACTTTGACTTTAATTAAAGATTGTCCACAGATTTCCACCTCATTCCTACGGCCCATGTTGCTTTGCAGGAAATGTGCAACAAATTTTTTGCTGTTGACTTGAGAAAGTCTATCTGATTCTGAAGGTTGTTACCCACACAGCCTACTTTCAGTAGGGTTTCTTCTTTAAACAATATGTTTTCAGTCCCATTTCACGAGCCAAGTGTCCTCTTTTGAAAACCAAAACACCCTATTTCCACTTCAATCCTGACACTTCCTGTTTTTCTTCTTCTGAGTTCTGCTAACATGCAGACTGCGGTTGTTTTCATTCTTGAAGGATTCTAAATGATTTGCAGCAAAAAGGAAGAAAAAGCGACACAACCACAGCGCGCTCTCATCGCTTGGGACTGATTGAAAAACTCCGTCCATCCGCGCGTCACGTGACCGAGCCGCCGGCAGCGAGCGGAGCCAACAGGAGCGCAGACTGTCGGTGAGCTCAGGGCTGCGCAGCACCAAACCCTCCACCGCCAAACGCCCAGTTTCTTTTTAACTGAAACCTTTTACTCCCGCCCGGTGAGTACATTTTCCACTGACATTTTCTTTAAGCTGATTTTTACCTCCTTTTTCCTCCTGCCTTGCCTTGGTGTTCCGACGCGGGGGAACTGTTTTCTGCATGCAGTGATTGAGATCTTGGATGCTGAGTGTTGCTGCTCCGGCAACATCCACAGAGAAATAGCCCCCTACGTGCTTACAGACGCTCTTGGTATTTTTGTCCCCTTCCTCTGTTCTCTCTTTTCTTCTTTTCCTCTCCTGACGCAGCTTCTTAACGAGTTCGAGTCCCGACCTTTTGCTTGTTTTCTGCCTTTTTCCGCCACTCTGTCGCGATGGCTCCTTTTGGGGAGGTTTTATCTCGTTTTGAAGCGTTTCTCTGGTGTCGGAGGCTGTACCTTTCCGAGGGCGCAAACATAACTCTTTTGATTTTCACCTTTAAGGATTTTGCTTTTCAAATAGGTGAGAAATGTAACTTTGTCAGAGTTTTGTTTTTGGTGTTTTTAATTGTGCAGCTTAGCAATTTTGAACTGTTTGCTTTTTGGCAGAGTGTTTTGGAAAAAAGCTGGATTTGCACCTAAATTTTTCTTTGAATGAAGCAAAACAAGAGAAGCTTTTATTAGTCTGACATGATTAGAGATATCTTTATTTTTAATGCTGTTTTTTTTTAAAGAAAGAAGTTAAAGGAAATCACGTGGTTTCTTTTCTGATTTGGAAGAGCCACAAGAAGTCAACAAATGTCATTTATTACTGTGCAAAACATAAATGAATTAAACAAAAACGTCACATTTTATTACTAAATCTTGTCTTCTTTGCTTTACTTCACACATGAGTTTGGAAAAACTACTGCGACACCCAGATGCTCAAAAACTTAAAGCCGCTGAGATCAGAAGGATGAAACTTTTAAGACAAATTCTGCATCAGCTCATTATGCAAATCGAGCTGATAGATTTGATTAATACTTTGACCTTGTCATGCTGCCAGAACTCACCAGAAACCTGCAGGCGACAAATTCTAAAACACTCAAAACGTCCTGCAATTAGTGGACGGAGAGTCCTTGAAATGACCGCTGGGTTCACCTCTTTACAGTCCTCGGGGACAGTTGTGTTTTTTCTTTAAGAGGGAGAAAAATGACGGCTCAAGACAAACCCTCTCAATCTCGTTCCAGAGATATTGTGCAGGGACATTGGACAGCTTCTCCCGCCTTCAGACTCTGCAGGTCAGGAAACAGGTGGGGGAAGCCGAGCATGAAATATGCTGCTACGCAAACAATACTTATCTCACACTGGGGATGAAGTGGGAGGCTGGCTCTGGAATACACATGCAGGGAAGGAGCCCAGATATGGGAAGGGAAGGAAAGAAGTTTAGCCCGTAATCTGTCACTGTCCAGTTGATGCACGTCCTCATGGTTCAGCGCCCGTGGGCTGGGATGATCGTTGACCCTTAGCAGGTGCACAACGTGGGCTGCCTTAAAGCCATGCACCACAGAGTCCACCTGAAATCATCCCCAGCAGCTCCAGCCTGCAGACTATAGGTCAAAGAACAGATTAGGAGAGCAGCTTCTTCTTGTCTCTTTTATGTCCCTGCATGTGAGAGATAAGCAAAGAGAAAAACAGATGAAGGACTCAGACAAGTGGAAAGAAAGATGATGTGTGGGTGTTTTACACACATAAACCACATCTCTGTTACATTATGCATGTGGCAACACCCTCTGCTCCTTATTAGATCTCCTGCTGTTGTGTGAGCGTGTGCACACATTCACACCTATATGAGTCGTATAAAACATATTCCTCAGGACAAGGCGTTTGTAAAGCAGCAGATTAAGCCAGTGCATATGCCTGTGCATGCACCTGATCCTCTCAGTTTTGTTGTGAGACGTGCCATTTGCCTCACAGCGTCAGTATCTCAGCGCCTCGGCCGGCTCCTTTTATTCCCCATTCAAAGAGATGGAGGTTGATTTCAGCACCAGGGACAGCTGCCAGCACTTCATTACTCTGGCAGCTGGAGCGAGCTGATTCTTGCCTGAAAGTCTGGAGTGGTTATAGTCACTAACCTCGTGCCCTCTCCACCGCACATGTCTTACTCCGAGCCATTCCCAGCCTCCCATTCACAAAGCGACGAATGAGGTTTCCCCTCCCGATAAGAAACAGGATGATAATACTGCTCTAGAATGGATTTAGAAACGCTGGAAGGAGAAAAAAGTCAATTTAATTTTATATACACTAAAACTAAAATCCTCTTTGTGTTAAATTTTGAGGATTTATGTCCTCATAAGGTGCAAAATATAAATCAATATCTTAAAATAGTAAACACAGGAGAGCAATAAGGTTAGGGAGTAAAGTATAGATATGTTGTAAATGGGATGAGGACTTTACAAGACAAATGGATGAAGTAAAACTGACAGTGATTTGTTGTATTGTTTAGAAATAATCAACTTTGCAATACTAAAAAAAAAGAAATCTGATGTGAATTAAAGGAAGAATTCCAGATTTATTGTGGTTCTTTTGTGTTCGACAAAAGCAGCAAACACAATAAAACAATTTAAAATCAAAGCTGGAAATGTTTTTAGAGAGCGAACCATTCTTACCGGTATTCTGTCAAAAAAATCCAATTTGTTCTAAGACACGAAACAAAGACATATTTAAAGTTTGATACATTCAACTTTTTTGTCTAGTCAGCAAAAAAAAAGAAGAAACAACACAACCTTATTTAATAAAACACCAAAACTTCAAATAGTTTTTTCTTTAGAATGTGTTGTAGAATAAATGTACACATATCTTTATGTAGATTTAAAGTATTTTCTGGTGGTGTTTTTTCAAATTGTGGAGGAAAAATGTTTATCGTCTCAGTGAGATTTTCGACAGCAGGATTTATTTGAATTGGACTGAACTGTTGAATTTATACATTTTAAACTCTAATAGAGGACTTTTGATCTTAACATTATTTTCTTTAAACAGTTTGTTTATTATGTTAACAGTATAACCATATACTCATTATTTATGATACATAGAGAAATAAGCTGTGGATTGTTTTGTTTTTGGTCAATTAAAATACAGACGTGCTTGAACTCAGATAGGAAGTAAACTGATAATCTCTCAGGATGTGTAATCTCATGACTAATCCATCTATAGTTTTTGTGATGATTCTTCTGGGTCAAAAGGCAGGACTTTTTAATCTGGTACCAGACTTAGTTTGCTTTTAGTCCATCTAAAAACCTCGATCTGTAGAGAAAATATTAAAAAATTAGGATTTAATCAACAGGTTACGCCAGAAAGTTTAAAAGTTTTTATCAGAGTTTTGAGTTTTGGCCTGTATTCATATGGTGCTTTCTAGAGTGTTTAAAGCACAAATACAATCACTAGTTTTATTTTTTTACTAGTATGTTACCTCTCCAGTAAGTACAGCTCACTGAATATCAGCTCTACTCACACAAACAGACTGAGTGACTTCTCGTTATCATAAAAAAAGTTTGAATTACCCCAAATCTTTCATTTGAACCAAACTTTTTTCTGATTTTGACCAAAGCAGCCACAAAATGAAGACATTTGTGAAATGTATCAGCAGAATGAAAGCTGAGGCTCCTGTAGGAGGTGAGGAGGTCACGGGTCACACGAGGGTCAAAACAGGTGATAATGAGCAGGTTTTGGTTCTAATTACCTTTAAAGAAGGACGAGTTCAGCTGTTGCACAGAACAAACACCGTCCATCTTTATTACTAACGCCCCTTTGCTTTTGTTCTTCCTCATAAAAGTCTCCAACACATTAACCAGTTTCTCTAGTTTTATTGCTAAACAACATATTTAAAACCTGTAAAAGTTCTCCGCTTTTAGAGACGCGTTAAGTGGAAACAAAAACTGTTATCCATTAAGTATTATGACCCAGGTTGAAGAAATGTATCAAACTGATTATACAAGAGATGTTTTCACTTTATTTAACATTTTATCCCTAAATAAAAAGCCTCTAGAACAAAAATAAACACTATAATCGAGTTCTTTTTTTGCGCTGTTTTCTGTTCTGTCAGGTTTTATGAAATCCGTGTAAATAAATAAAGAAGAGAACGGACCGTTTAGAGGGAACAAACATCCTGCCCGCCTTTAAGTTTTTGTTCTTTTTTATTGGCTCCTTCTTAGTGGGTGTGCATTTGCATGTAAATGAGCGTTATTTAGTGTTTGCTTTTATCCACCCTGCTGTCACTGCTCCTACAAAAATCAGTTTTATACATTAAACCCCGTCAGCCTAACATTTCACAGCAGACTGAGGTCTATTCCCCCCCATCTAAAATGCAAATTATTCCTCAAATTAAATTACAACCAGCTCTTAGTCATGTTGTTTTTAGTCTTCCCACGACATCCGGCTCGGCCTCGTCTTCGTTTGATGAAGCCTGCAGATCGCCTGGAAGATTGACCTCTTACCTTTTCAGCTTCAAATCTGGGTACGACTGCTCAGTCTGCACCCTGCTGGTGTCGTAAAGCAAATTTATTTTGTTATCAGCTAATTAATCACAACTCTAGTGACCCAGTTACTTTACATGGTGAAGCAGAAGCTATATTTGGCAGCCACACAAAAGGGGAATTAGGGAAATGAAGAAATGTGTTCGCACCAAGAGGTATGAGAAAGCACGTGCTCGTAGACCCTCGAGCAAACCTGTGGAGTGCCCTGCTGAAACAGCAGGTGGAGGCTTTATTTATTATTATTTAAACAAAAATGTAGAGACGTGGGAGTAATCCCTGATTACAAGTGTTTTGTTTTTTTTTGCAGTGTTAAAGTAGGGAAATCTTCCGCAGAATAAAGAAGTATAACTTCTAAGAATACTCAGAGGGCAACAGTGTGATGCAACAGAGAATTACTGAACTCCTGAAAACAGAAGCTGCTCGTTATCAAAACGCTAAGAAACAAAAGCGAACGCTGCAACAAAAAAAAGATCTGAGATGCCGAAAAGACACAAACTGACCTCCAGCTTCAGGTTTCAGGTATGCAACGAGAGCACTTTGATTTCAAAGATAATCAGCTCTTCTATTATTGTTCGACGCGAGATAAAACATCTCCCGGAGATATGACTTGGTCCCGTCTCTCCGTATAGGTCACATTGTGTTTTATCTCCCCGCCGGTTGGGGCTGTAGTTTCCTCCAATCCGATTATGGTGCAGCCAGTTTTAGGCGAGTGATCGTCTGCCCTCAGTCTTCATGCTTCACAGAGCCTCCATAAATTTTCCCAGTGGGGGGGGAATGGAAATTGGAGTTTATATATTTTTCTACTTTGTGTTGCCGTACATCTGTGGGCTCGAACACAGCAAGGCGTCCCGAGTTCAAAAAGTGCATTCATTAAATGTATGAAGAATATGTAAATGGTTACAGGATGATGGAGTGGTAATTTAAAAGGATGGAGCCACAGAAATAATTTATAGGCCACAGCTCTACCTGCCGCATCATGTACGCCCGCATTTTCAATCTTTGATATTCTGGTCTGAGGCCCAGTTTTAAGCTCCTTGAAGATGATTGGCGTTGGGAATGTCTTTGCTGCTTCTTCTTTTCTAATTTTTTTTTTGAAGTTCACTCATTCCCTTCTTCAAACCCACCTCCTTCTTATCATACTCTCTCCTTTTCTCTCCTTTTGTTGCCACTTTCCTTTCTCCTTCCTGAGTTCACACTCAGACAGGTATTATGCAGAAGGTAATGGGATGTGAGAACTGACAGGATGCAAAAAAAAAAAAAAAAAACAAGACCAGCCATGACAGTCATTCTTCCTTGTTAGGATCCACAGCAAATTCCTGGTACATAGTAAACAGTTACTTCAGGACTGCAAGGCAGGTTGCTCATTATGTTTGTGCAATAGGCTATTCTGTGTCTCCTCTGTGCTGATAACCTGTTATTACTGTACATGTCCTGCAGGATGGATTAGATTCCTCTGGGCCGGGAGCAAAATGGCCCAGCAAGGACCTCTATTCATTAAGCTCTTAATTGCTAATTGGGGTCTTTGAATGATTCAGCAATAGCTGCTGCTGCTGAGGTATTAGCGGAGTAATTTATGGCTGGAAAAAAATGGATACGGGTGAGAAAGTGCTATTATAAAGGGCACTGGTGTCTGCGTGGCATTATAATTACACAGCCACCTCATGTTATCTCTTATAAATCCATACAGCGCTCGTTTTATGGCTAATTTTAACCATTTGTCTGAGTTAAACTCATTATGTTCTGTGATTACGTTTAATTTAGCGCTCATGCAATTTGACTCAGCACTCCGCTTTCCAAATGGATCTTTTTTGATTAGGCATATTACTCGGCCCTTGTGGCAGTTCTGCCTTTGTAATGTTTCTCTTTTTGTTTTTGAGCGACACTTGAAAAACCAAAGCAGTCATCTCAGATACAATCTTTATTTGTGCTTCGAATCCTCCCAATAATAAGAACCGAAGTGTCACGACATAATTTTAAGTGGTGTTTTTATGAATCCTAACAATTAATGTCAGGTGTGTTTTTCCCCCAAGGAGGAAAAAAGAGAAAGAGAAAGCTCTGCATGGATGCATCTTTGTTTATAAATGTGTTTTTTTCTGCTTTCAAAAGAAAAAACCCAAAATGAGCTCACTGACAGCATCCTTGTGTCGGTATAAAGCACAAAAACTCAAGTTAGATGTCACATATTTTTATTGTTTAACAACAGGAATGTAAAAAATATCCTAAAATAGTGAAAATCCTCCCTGTAATTAATGAATCATTATTATTCTTAGACAAATGCATATTTTTTGTTAACTGGAGTCCAAATCATCCAAATTTATCAAAAAATTCAGGACCAGTTTTGATCCTTTTGCATCATCCTTTGAGTCAGCATAAAAACAGAAACATTATCTAAACATCCTCTATTATAAATTGGAGCTATATAAGACTGGATAGAAAAGTTGCACATTTTCTCAAAACTGTCAAATTTAGGGATCAAAAATAAGGAATGAGGGAGGCGAGAAGCAAGAACTGATCTTAAAATACTTTAATAAACAAAGCAAAAGCTGACTAGTCAGCAAAAAACTGAAAAACCCCAAAATAACAGGACTTGTGCAGAAATAATAATAATAAGCAGGAATGCAGGTATGACATCATAGGATCTGAGAGGGCTGGATGAACTGGAGCAGCGAGGCAGGCGATTAGTGGAATGCTGAGCAGCTGGGTTGATTAACTGGATGGAAGGCAGGTGTGCAGAGTGACTGGAGAGCTGAGGGAAAACTAAACTAACTGAACCGAGGAGGCACAGATCATGACAAAAACTCTGTAAAATGTTCAGGAAAGGAGGAGACCTCTTTTGAGAAAAAATAGCCTGCGTTTTGACTGCAGCTGGTTTGGAAACACTCGACTCAGCTCAACCCTTCTATCTTTTGAGACCGGTTGTAAAACTGTTTGTTCTGCACGCTAAAGTTTGGACACAAATCACACGGAATAACCTTCAAAACACATCAGATATGAGAAATCCTGCAGCCCAGAGAGAGCTCACAATAATACAGAAAACGGACAGAAAAATACTCGACTGGCAGTTTTATTCTGAAATTCAGAAATCGTTTGCACTGATCCCTGTTTTAAACTCTAGAGTCTACAAGCTTCTGACACGACTTCTAATGAGTCTTGTCAGAAATCATATTGGACCGGTCCTAACTGGTAAACACACGAATAGAAAGTTAATAGTTCCTCTGACACATTTAGTCTCTGTAAAGACTTGAGCCTGACTGTTAAAACGTACCAAGCAGCAATAAAAGCATCTGACGTTGCTCATTTACGCTAGCATTGACAGATCTTCTGTGTGGATGTTTTGACTTCCAGGATCATTTTATTGTGGAAAAAAGAAATGGACTTTTGGTCATTTTAGCTCTCTGAGAAAAAATAAGCAAATTTAGTATCAGCAGATCAGAGATGAATAAAAATCAAATATCGGATTCAACCCTCAAACCCAGTCCATACTTTATTTATTTTTAAATTTTCTTGTAATGGTAGTTTGCACACTGTCTACTGACTGAAATAAAAAAGTCCAAGAAAACACCAACTATAAGTAGAAGTTCCTATTTAATGTTTTAATGTTGGCTCTCTACAGGTGGAGCATTTTTAAATCCTATATTTCCTAAGAGAGTTTTGTAACTTCTAAAGAATATTTTTTAAAATAGCAGAACATGAAGTACGATCCTGAGAGTTCTGATTTCATGGTACAGTGAATGCAGCGCTTTAAAGTCGACTAAAGATAAAGATGAAAATGATTAATTTCACAGGTTCATTCTTTTCTTATCTCCTGGAAATTTAGACTCTGAGTCCTTTTAGAGTCGATGTGAAAAAACCCTCAGACGCTTCACGAAATACCTGAAGTTTGAGCTTTTGTAAAGCAGGTGGGTGCCGTGATGTGTCAAAGAAAGACGGGATGGCTCTGCTCTTCAGACGGGATGTGAAGTAGAAGTCTACCACGAAGCTGAAGGACTAACTAATGTCACATTTTAAAAGGTCTCGAGCAGATTGATGAAATGTTTTGTGAAAATCTGTAATACTTTTAACCCAAAACACTATTCTTAAGACCAAAATAATACTTTATGTACTAAAACATTATGTAATGTAACTTTTATCTTGCGTTTGGATGATGAGTTTTGCTCCTTGCTTTCAATCAGTGCTCTTGAGCTCATTCTGTGATTTCTACAGAACTGAGCATTGAGGTCACTCTGTTTTGGTTTCCAGCCTTGTGCTTTTGTAGACTTGTGTCCAGATTCACAGAATTTCCTAATATATTATTTGAAGGTTGAATCACTTAAAATTTAGCTGATTTTCTCTGAAAAATGTTATTCTAATAGAAGAAGGATTCTCCACAGTTGGGAATCGATCAATACCTTGTTTATGAAAAGCTCACGTTATCGATTTTCATAGTTTGTCATGTTACAAAAATTAGCTATATAGAGCTCCAAAATGTGCAAATTTAAAATCGGCAAAAGTCAAAACATATATTTGCTTATAGCTTTTCTCATGAAGCATAAAGTAAACATTTTTACAGATCATTACTTTCCATTTTAATTCATTGTAAATGGTTTTATAGCAGCTCTTTGATCTGTATCTGGATGTTTGTTCTGCTTGTGTTCTCTCAAAACTCAGAAACTATGACAAATAAATTTAGATTTCATGAAATGTAATTGCATTAGTAATATAGCTTTCATTCAAAATCACGAGGAAATCAAAGAAACACTCTAAATGTAAACATGTATTTTATTCTGCTTTGCAGACTTTTTCCCAGAGACGAACCTCAAGTTGAGAGTTGGTTCTAAAGGTTTCCTCAGTCTGACAGAACAAGTCAAAAACTATGTACACGAAACAAAAAGCGTCTGACTTCCTTCTGTTGGTGACAGCTGAAGTCTGTCGTTTTTGTGTGTACGCTGGCAACACATTAAAGATAAAATGCTGCAGTGCAACGTTTTAGCAACGAAGGGTGAATGTGGCCTGAATGCATCCTTCACTAGTATTTGTCAGCGTGTTTGAGCAGCTCTCATCTTTTTTTTTCCTTATTCTCTCATACAAGAGCATGAGTCAGTGAGGAGAGATCAGAGAGAGAGGAAGTGCTAAAATGATTACTTTCACCGGTTCCTTGCTTCTTTATCTCCTGAGAATTCAGACTCTGAAGCCTCTGACAGTCGATGTGAAGGAACCAAAGAGGATCCACGAAATACTTAAACCTGGAACCTCTGCAGCACAGGAGGGTGCTGTAGAAGTGTCAAAGAAAAAAAACATCACTGTCAAGCATTCAATACTGTTTATAGAAAGACTTCTTTAGAGACAAAACAAAGTGTGTGCAGGGGAAGACATGCCAGTGATGAGCCTGGATGCACTCACATCTCCACTCATGCATGCAGATGTTATTTAGCATTCATTTCTGCAGCATTAAGCATGCCAGCATAAACCTGGCCTAATCGCTCCCTCCTCCTGTCTTGCCTATTAGGCAGCTTTGATTTCTGTGTTTTTCCTGGCCTGGGACATTTCTACATTTCTGGTCGTTGTGCTTCTTCTTTAAAAGCTCCGAGGTTCGTATAGATTCATGAATATTGTAACAGAGTCATCTTTGAAGTCATTTTTTTTGCTGCAGAATGAGCTGTAGGACTAATACTCTTCGCTGTGTTCATGATTATTAAAAACGTGTAATTTGGGGGTAATTGACGAGGTAATCCTGAAGTGTCCCCGGAGTGATGCTGCGAGGTGATGAATCTGGAGACAGAGAGGTTGTAAAGACCTTCATACTTAGCAGGCTCCAGATGCCTGGTGGTTATTTTGTACCACATGCAGCCGGGCGTTATTTAGAGCTCCGATGCAGCAGTTCCTCAGCCACCACTTAGTGCTGTCAGCCACTGATGGAAGCTTGACAAGTTTACAGACTTTAGAGACTACAAACCATTTGTTGAGCTAATGTTCTGTTTCTATATGTGGGTAGTAGCCACTTTGAAATTCAAAGACACGCACCGGCTGTGGAGAAACTTCTTCTTGCACTTTTTTATAAATTTCTAGTTTTTTTAGGGACTTGAAATGTGGACACAGTGTGGAGATTGGTTTTAACCAAAAGGCTGGTGAGGCAGCAAACATAAACAAAACAATAAAATAAAATTAATCTAAGCAAGAGCATATAGTGCATGAATCAGAGCGAGTAACAGGATCTGATTAGAGAAAACCGAGGACTATTTATACAGGGAGGGGTGATTACTGGATGGGTAACTGGTGAGTCGATGAGCAAACAGAACACAGGTGAGTTGCTAAATGAGGACAACTACTCCAGATGTTTTTGAATGTAGAGATGTCCTGCTTTGTTTTCACCTCCTGTTCTGTCCACACACAAGCTGAGCTTCTGGAGTCAAGATCCAAGATACAGAGGTTTACAAAAACGATGACATAGCAGACTATTTTGTACTTATACACTGGAAATATAAGCAAAATGGACAAATCTTTACTCTTTTTGTCTGTTTGTCTAACTTCTTCATAATCCTGTCATCAAAAAAATGTGATCATGTGTGATATGGATAATATCTAAAAGGAACCTGATGAGATCAAAAAGAAAGACGAGTTCTGAGAGTCTTTAGCCAAGCTGGACTTAGTTTTCCTTTGTTAATGTGGCTGCTGGTTTCACCACCTAATGCCGCGGTATTTCAGCAACTTTGTCAGAAAAATGTGGAAAAAAAATTTTCAGATGAGAAAAATATTCTAGAATAAACAGGTCCTCAAGGAAACAGTGTCTAATAACGTAGAGGTCTAAAAACAACAAAACAATAAAATATAAATATAAAAATGTGAGAACAAAAGAAAAACCCAAAAACGAACCGCATTTATTCCAGTTTCAAATGATCCAGATCCTTCAGAGTATCAAAAAAACAAGTTGAAAATTGGTCAGTTTTGTTTAATAAACATAAACAAAGAGGAACCAGATCTATATTTATTTTAACAGTAAAGAGACACACATTTCATCCAAAGCCCGGACTCATTTGTTGTCACTGTTCACTGACGTTTGACTGAACAAAGACAGTCTTGTTGCTGTCAAGATGCTGTCTGTATTCGTAGAGTTTACCTTCCATTCTGGGTGTTTATGTTAGACACTGAACAGTCGAAACCTTTTCTTCACAGCCATTCTTCTTGTGTTTTGTTGGACTGTGTAATTTTCGGATCCACCTGATTGTGTTGTTTTAGGATACAAAGAATAAATTGGGTCGGTTCTCTCAGGGGCCGAGCCTCAGCACTATGTTTGATCATTCTGGGATATTTAACATCACCTAGCTTTAATGATACATATGCTTTGGAGTGAAAATGCAACATTTGAAGCAGGTTTTCTTCATTGATAATAAATTAAAGCCCTCACCTTTCCTCTTAAAGTGATTAATATTTTCAACAATATGTAAATAGTAATCACGTTTAAGTTTTGTTCCTCTCATTAAGAAGAAAAGCATGTAGAAATGAAAAAGACGCAATCAGACTTCTTTAAAACGAATGTCATCCATAACTTTTTGTCTGACAATTTTTAAAAAGTTTGTGAGGAAGTAGTGGCTGAAATGATTTTGGATTTTTCACAGAAAACTTTGTGTATTTTCTGTAATATTGTTAAACATAAACTCTAGTTTAGTGAACACATCAAAACTAGTCAGTATCATACTTTTTATTTGGTCTGATTTTGACGTCTCAATGCACAAAACAGGTGCGCCTATTTAAAGGCACACTTGGCAGTTTTGGCTTGTTTTTAGCACCCCCTAGTGTCCGTTTTAAATCATTGTTGTAAAAACATAAATATGACGTCCATGTCTTCAGCTTTATGTCCAGAGCAGGTTCTGAAGCGTTACTGCTTCTCGTGAGATACGTGACTTTGTGAGACTTCAGGGCACCGGAGAGACTCTGAAGTTGCAAGTGTGGCATTCTGAACACAATAATATACTGTATACATTTTAAAATATATTTCCTTTCACCATCTTTTCATTCAGCCACTTTTTTGTTTCATTTTCTGTTTTTTGCATCAGAAAATTGTAGAAGCAGGAAATCAGCTCCACCCCATGATTCAACCCCCACCGCGTCAAAGAGATTTTTCAAACATTTTACCAATTTTTTATACAAAATTATGTCTTTGTCCTCCATGAATAACGGCCTGATGTACAGTCTGTAAAGTAGCAGCTCAGATTCTCTAAAAGCCAGAGAAATGATCTAATGGTGACACATTGAGCGAATTGAGTGTTTTGCTGTCAGGGCATAACTTACATTACAATCAAACATTCTGAGAAATGCTGCTTTTAAAACCAGAATGTCGAGCATTAGGATCTCTGAATGTGTGAAGAACGTTTCATGGCCGTCCGTTCAGTAATGTCGATGAAATGCTTCGGCTGGAACCGAGCTAACGGAGCTAACGGGTGAAGCAGGTGTCTGATTGGTTTGCTCGGTTTGTAAAAGTTTATCCTCACCTGGAGCTCATTAGGGAGCACTTCCCCCGAAAACTGTTTGAAACAATAAATAAATAAATAAATAATACTAAAAAAATTAAAGGAATGATCAGAATATTCTACATGGCAAAATAGTAAAAAAAAAACAAGAATGTTTATTGTACAACAAACAACAAAATACAAATACAAAACTACTTCCATCCAATTAAAGCAGCCTTCGGATGACTCAAACGTTTGAAATATTATTTGACAAACAAAACAGTTTTTATTATGTCACAATTAGTCTCAATTAGGAAACTTACACTTCCTTCTATTTCAATCAGCTTAAAAGGTTTTCTGCTTGATCAGCAGTCTAATGGCTTCTTATTTATCAGAAAGTGCTTGTCACATCCATGAGTCACTTCAGGTTTAAAGGTTGAAGCGTTATGAACTGGAGTGGAGCTCTGATATAGGACTGACTGGTAGGCCTTTCCCACTTTGCTCTGCTGCTAATTAGGGCAATTAACTCCTGAAAACCTAATAGCAGCATTGCTGCATTATGAGGCTTATAGCTGTGTTAAATTATCATTCCCTTCTGGGTTTTGGGAAGGGAGATCTTTTTTTAAGAGGAGCAAAGGGATTTAGCATGGATTATGTGTGGGTGGAGGCAAAGGATGGAGGTAAAGAAGAGGTAGGAAGGGGAAAACTGTGATGTGAATGAAGCCCGAGAGGAGACAGACTACAGAGAGCGTGTGTGAATTTCTGAGGTGAAAACAAATCTGCATGGCTACTCCTTCATAACAAGAAACAATGTGGAGATGTATTTTTAGAAAAGACAGATTTAATTACTTCTTAATTCTGGGATTATATACAGTGCTGTGAGAAAGTATTCACCTCCTTACTGATTTATTCCATTTTTGCATTTTTATCACACATAAAATTTCCAGATTAGCGAACAAGTTTCAGTATAGCGCAGTTTTCAAATGATGATTTAATTTATGATTTTATATATTAAAGCGGCTCTCTGGAGCATTTTTCTCTGTATCAAAGTTTTCTAAATGTTTTAAATGATATTTCAGGTCTAAACTATGATCTATGGGTTGAGTTCCACAACATCTGTCATTCTGATGAAGACCCTCCTTCCTCCTAGAGACCCCTTTCCATTATTTCTTGCCGCCGACATTTTTCAGCCAATGAAATTCAAATTTCTGCATTGTCTGAACATGCACCCGCATCGACCAAACCTGTACCAGTAGGGGGCGCTGTCGTACAGGACGCTCCGTGTGTTTCTCTGCCGTCTCAGCCGTTCACTGAGGACTCACAGCTCATTTCTACTAAAAACCTACCCATTCTCCAGCTAAAGATGGATTTATTTTTATTTTTAAACCTTTCACCTCACAGAATGGCAAGGCTTGACAGGGTTACGCGTTTATTTTGGTCAGAAAGTTCATCCAGGGCCGAGTCAAGTTCAGCTTCAGAGTCCAGCAGCAGCTCTCTGCTAACAGAGCTAATATCAGAAGCAGCAGGGACAGAGAGGGCTCATCAGACCCTCGTAGTGTTGTTGGAATAAGATTGTGAACTGTGAGTGATTAAACCCTACACATTGAGCTGTACAGTTCATGTCCGAAGTATATGCGCCGCGTGCACGCGCGCACACGCGACCGGACGCGCGTGTCGAGATGTTTTGAGGAGGAGCCTTTGGACGCTAGATTCAAAAACTGCTCTCCTGATGAAATCCTCTGGAGTGCCGCTTTAAGGGGGAAAACTTTCCAAACATTATCCACAGTATTTGGAAAGCTAAGTTCAGCTTTACCAATAAAACCTGTCTGACAATGTGAAGGGGGCTAAACGATCTCAAAAAGCAACACATCATGTCCAGTTCTCAAGGAATTAAAGAACAAAGAACAACATCTAGACCACCGCAGGCCTCACATGGCTCAGGTTAAGGTCAGAGGTCATGATTAAACAACAGGAAAGAGGTGGGAAGTGAGTCAACAGGGGCCTCCATGGGAAAGTAAGGAGACAACTTCTGCTGACCAAAAAGAACTTAAAGGTCCATTTCACATTTACTAAAATGAACAAACATGGTAACGTTTATTTTCTTAGCGGATACTTTAATCCAAAGCGACGTAAAACCATCAGGCATGCTGTGGTCTGTGAGAAAAACCACTCAGAGGAAACCCACACATGCATGGGGACAACATGCAAACTCCATGCAGAAAGGCCACAGCGGGGATTCAAACTTTAAACTTTTTTGCTGCAAGGAAACAGTTCTAAATACGCCCCCATGCAGCCCATAAACCTCCGCAGATCGATGAGGAACATTTGGAAAGTGAGTGTCCTGTAAATTACCACTGTATTTTAGACAAACATCAAATTAGGATGTGTTCGTAAATGAAACATCACTAGACACAAAGTTTAAACAAAACACATTTCAACAGTTAAAGGGTTTAGAAATTTGAAATCAGTTTTCAGTGTTATTTTATTTTTCTTGCATTAGATTACTCCACTTTGAAATCTGTGCAGTAAAAAGCAGCTCCTCCTAAAGCAGGTTGGCCTATTTTAAACTGAAATCAGGGGGAAAGCACTGAGTAAAAGACATGAAACCTACCTGAAACACCTCCAGAGTTTTATCAGCTACGAGCACAGAACACAGCCATGAAATACTCCTGCTCCAGGTTAGGATTTTATATTTAGCAAACGCACATAAAAGGGAAGTGTAGCATTAGAAATGCAATAGTTTAGCATAAATTAATGAAACATGCAGTTAAAATCTCAAAGACAATGATTATATAATCATTTTAAACTGACAAAACAGATTATTAACTTTGCTTGACTAAATATGACAATAGATTTCACTTCCAGTCACATCGTTGATCAGTTGTGTCATCACCTCTTTTCCCTGTGAGGTAACGCAGCTAAAAACAGTCTCTCTACTTCCTTCAGAGCTTCTCCTGTGAAAATAGCATGTTTTTAGTTTTTGGAATTGTTTTTTAAGCCTCATTATAGAAGTGTCCTCACACTCACAGACAAAGAAACAAACAGAGATGTCGTCACCAGCAGGGAACTCAAAGAAGCAACAACCTGAGAGTTTATTCTTTCATCTTTCAGAGTCAGATTCTTCTTGTGGCATTTAATGATTATCCCAGGAGACTGAGGCATGATGGGAGGAGATGGAGCAGCCTTTAGTGGGTGTAAAATGCTCATGAGGGACTGTTGATGTTTAGAAACCAGAGAGATAATATGAGATGTTACTGTATGGCCAGCTTGCTTCTAACTAACCCCAGTCAAGACAAAATGTCAGCACTGATAAACCAAGTTAGAGTTTTAAATGATCATTGTGTGAAACCGACACCGCAGACAGCGAAATGTTCTCCGCTTTTGATGAAACTGGAGCAAGATGCATCACAATAATAACCCAGGAAAGAGCTTGTTACAGAGGGAAAAGTGCACCTTAAATGTGCAGCTAATCTTGTTAAAGGGTGTATTTTAAGCCAAAGCGTGAAGTTCTCGAGCAGCACCTGAATGAAAACATACCCATGACTTAAATGCGCAGCCAGGTCTCAGGAAAGAGGATAAAATATGAAGGTTTATTGCATGCTATTGCGCATGAATGCGGAGGTATGACACCTTGCAGGTTGGTGTCATGAAACATCATTATGATCTGCAAAATCCTTAAACTGATGTGATTTTTCTCACGTTACACAAAATACCAAAATCAGGACTGTTTTCCTTTAATCTAACTTTAACGAATAATGGCACAAAATGCAAATAACTTCAACTGAAAACAGAGATGTGCAACATGTTTTTGAAGTTGTAACCATGTCCCTTAAAGCATGTTGTGGAGGTGCTGCGGGAGCTTAGAGGTGGGGGTCACTTTATCAGGTCATTGTAAAACCACAGGTCTGCATCTTGTCGAGCTCAGACTCCACCAGGGCTGCAGCTTGGCTTCGATCTTTCTTCACGAGCGTTCATGAAGGTCATGGAGAAGAGGGTGTCTGGTTTGGGAACCTCTAGGTCTCATTTCTGCTTTTTGCAGATTATGTGGTTTTATTTATTTGGTGTGAAGTGGAGCGATTCACAGCTGAGTGTGAAGCAGATGGGAGTCTGTTCCTCCAGATCTGAGGCCATGGTTCTCAACCAGAAATTCTCCCTCCATGTTGGGAGTGAGTGTTGGAGTAGCTGCCTCTTATGGAGGACTTGCTGTTTTGTTCATGAGTGTTGGTATGGACCTAAAGATGGACTGATAAGGAACTTTGCTTAAAAGTTCCCACCAGAGATTACTGGATGATTAATGAGAATAAAATAAAATTAATGCATATTACACTAATAAACATCATTTATTCATTATTTTGCATCTGACTTGAGAAAATTCACACAATAAACTAAATGAATAACAAACTGTCAGAATGTTTAACAGCAGCTTCTAAATGCAGGATCCAATATTCTAAATATAAAAGGATTAAAACAGATTCACTTTAATACGCCGTTAATTAGCAGGAGAATTTCTGTGACATCGGTGCGATGTGTTATTTTCAAGCATGAGATCACAGCTCACATATACACTGAGATTTTTCAGGTTCTCACATTTGAATCACAGTTTGCCTTCATGTCAGAGTTCCTCTCACCTCCCACTGACAGCAATCTGTCGCAGCCTCCACGCAAATAAACACCATTAGATCAGAAAAAACTGTAAAGTAGCATCATGAGTCAGATGCTAGGAAAGGTGCTTGAGTTATTAACTCAGAAAGAAATTCAAAAATATGTAATTTAATATATTTTTTAAATAAACGAGCCACCTGTCGTAGATTCCTAAACGTTGTTTTAATCCTGTGATCTTATTGCTTAGTGACTGTATTTTGAAAAGTGTTCAGTTCAAAAAGACATATTTTGATTATTTCAGAAACAGAAGACATTTCATTTCCATTAAAATGGAAGTTTGTTAAGAAAAAGCAGGCAGTAATTATTATGTTTTAAAAGATTCTTATGAACATTTCTAAAATGTTTTTTATGCCTCCAGTTCAAACTGAAATATTTTGATTATTTGTGAAACAAAAAAGATTTTATTCCCATTTAAACAGAGAAAGATCCCTAATAAAACAATTTCACCTCTATTTTCAGATACATTTATTCACATTTGGTTATTCTGCTAAAATTAGGGGAATTTTTTTAAATTTTCTTTGGAGAAATCAGGATAAATAATTTGTAGAAAAATTGTTGCCTCTATTTTATTTTCATGTCTTTTCAAAATCAAACTGTTACATTTAAGGTTTGCCTTTTTATTTGTTTGTGATAAGTATTAAACGTTAATATCTGTTATTTTAAAGGTTAAATTGTTTATTTAATCAGTGACATCAGAGATAAATCACTAATTTTTATAAAAGCTTATCAACTAAGTTTAACTAAAATTCTGCTTCTCAGTTTTTTGTTTCTACTTGTTATATTTTTGAAAACACGTTCTCCCTAAAATAGACCAAAATAGCGTTCTCAACATAAAAGCCTGTTTGGTTCTCAGTGGGGTTTAAATTGATTTATTTCTCAGCCTATATGAAGCAAAAGCTTTGTGAGTATTTAATGCTTTCAACTCTTTCAGAGTTTACATCCTGCTGCCGTTACCTGTTTGGCTTTCTGAGCGTGACCTCTGCAGTATGTCTGTCTCCCAGCAGGCATTGCTCCAGGACTAGGATGACTGGGAAGACCCAGACCAGCAACGTGACCAACAAGAATGACCCGCGCTCCCTCAACTCCAGAGTCTTCATTGGGAACCTCAACACCGCCGTGGTCACCAAGTCCGACATCGAGGCCATCTTCGCCAAATACGGCAAGATAGTGGGCTGCTCTGTCCACAAGGGCTACGCCTTCGTTCAGTACGCCAGCGAGAGGAACGCTCGGGCAGCCGTGGCCGGGGAGAACACTAGGGTCATCGCTGGACAATCTCTAGGTAGGAAAATGTATTTGCTATCAAGAGTTTAGATTACAGTAAACAGAATAGCTGCAAAACTGTAATCTGGCCTTTGCAGGTGAAGAAAAAGCTGCTTTATTTACAGCTCACGTCCCCCAACCTGCACTACAGTAGACTGCATCTGTTAAAGCCTCTGCTCTGGTGTGCCCTGCTCAGTTAGACCACTGCACTCAGAATATTATAGAACTCTAGCTTTGTTAAAGGCCGTCAGTTAAAACAACACAGTGCACTGACCGACCCACACAATGTATTGCTTCAGTTCATTTAGGAACTTCAAAGTTTTACTTTTATGTGTGTAGGGGAACTGTGACGCTTAAAGGTTCGTTTCTGTTACTCTGAATGAAGTTTTTTTTACATGTAATGAAGTATTTTTAATATCATGACACTCTAAAATATATGCATACTTTCACAGAAGCCAACTTACGAGTACAACAATTATTCCACAATAGGTCAAATAACAATGGTTTGTACTTTTCTTATTTGTAAAAATAGTTAAAACTATGGGTGTGTATTGGCAAAAATCTGGCGATACGATATGTATCGCGATACAGGACAGACGATACGATATATTGCGATATAATGCAATACTATGAGTAAGACCATATGTTATGATTTTAAAATTAAGAGTAGAAAAACTGTCACAGCATTCTAAAAACTTTATTTTTCATACATAACACATCTAGTTTTATTACTAGATCTAGTTGATCCACTGGAACAAAGAAGGTGAAAACAGCCACCAACTAGTGGTCATACTTTTCATTTTACTACAAAAATTACTGTCATCATTAATGGTTCCATTAACATTTTTTTAAATAAAATTAAAATTGAAATTTTGCTTTAACTTTTGATACGGCAACATATTGTGATACTGATAGCACGATATTGATATATTATCGTGACAGAAAATATCACGATATATTGCAGTATCAATATTTTCTAACACCCCTAGTTAAAACTGGACCATGCCATAAATAAATAATCTATAAATAAATACAGAATTCCTTTGACATCATTCTACAAAACTGCATTACAGGAATTAAACTTCAGAGTTTAAACACAATTTTTAATTTAGGCACGTTTAAATAAAAACGAGGCAAAGTGTTATAAAACTGAGGTCAGTGCTGATAACAGAGATCATTTATAAGCTTTAACATAGCAGCTGTATTTCTAATTCAGTCATCAGAATAATGTTTGAAACTCGTGAAAGGTTTCTTCAATCCACTTCTGGCTCACTGGTTTTATTCTGTAACTTACCTGATTGTTAACTGTTTGATTGGGTAAATTGAAGCGATGTTGTTGTAAAGGTCTGAAATAAAGAATTAAATATAACTCAGCAAATGATAAGAAAGAGAAGAAGTGATTTTCATTCAGCAACATGGAGGTCAAAATCAGAGTCCACGTGGTGGGGGTTTAGAGGTTTGTTGTAAATCTAATAGATCCCTATAAATCTTTCTCATATTGCTTATTGATTTGTTCACAGCCTCCTCCTTGGAAAATAAAATCCTCTCCAATCCCTCGCTCTATCATTAAATATGAATGAGAGCGCTGCAGGGTCACGTCTGTTTTCCACCTTGTTCTTGCCCAGTTTCATGTATTTTTATCCATTAAATTAGATGTGGCAGCACTGTAATGCACTTTTGTGTTCAGTTTTTATAATCTGCCTTAGAATGTGTGATTTGGGGACTTCATGATTGGAAAGTGAAGTTAAACTTGGGTCATGAAATGGTCATCCTCAACCAACAGCTGATACTGTATAATCCAAAGTGTGACTGGTCGTCTGCAGGAATCTTAGAGACAAAAAGGCTCATCTAACTGTGTCACAAAGACAATATTTGTGGCAATTTTTAAGTAGCAATTTTAAAAGTCAATTTTTGATTTTTTTGCACATTCAGCTTTCTGCTTATATAGCTAATCAGTGCATTTAAATGATTCTAATCTACTTCCTTTTCCTTATAGCCTTTACTAATCAGATACAGTATGTGTTTATGCATAACTACTATTTGGCAAAAAGCAATATAACCCTGTTTAAAGTGCAGTGTTAGAATAACGGAGCAAAATAAACGATTAAAACAAATCTTTTCTAAAGTCTCTTTTGAAGAAATTGTTCAATCTCTTAAAAATTCTTTACAACAAGCTGGAGCCAGGAAGTGATTCACTTAGCATAAATAATGAGAACAGCCAGCACGTTCAGAGAAAGTAGTTAAAAATATGTCTTCTGCTGCTGCTCCTAAACCCACTAATGGAAATGTTGTGTCTGTGCTCTGCTTCTATGTCTTCATGAGGCAGCTGTGGGGTTACATGCAGGCAAGAAGCTGCGTCTCCAGAGAGTCCATTTACCTCACAGCTATGGGCGAAGATAACTAAAGCTGGCTGTGTTCACATTCTGATGTGTATAAAACATCTAAATGACTTGCAGCATGTTAATTAGTGATGTTAAGTGGCAGCAGATATTCAAATAAACTGGCTAATTGTTTGCAGAACATGGCTAGCTGTTTTTAGCCTAGCTTCATTTCTCCTGTCTAGCTCTGTAAAGTGTAAATATGAAGCTCATGGCTCCTTTAGCTGTTTTTAAAGATGCATTTGAGGTGGTAGGTTGACTTATGTAAAAGGTTTAGCTTGAAAGAACTAGATACTGTTAGCAAGCAGAAAAATTATATAAAACATGAACATACACAAAAAGTGTTTCTCTGTGACACATAGTAATCACACCATGTGCACAAATGTATGTGTTCCATCCATACACCACCAGAGGTTTTTCTCTTAATCCTTTACAGGGCAACGGCCATATTTGATCACTTGCTTGAAATTTTGACCTGAAATGTTTACAAAAATTTATAAAAAGTTAAGAAAGTTAAAAAATAAAACAAAATAAAGCTGGGTTTTGTTTTGTTTTAAAGTGCAAGGCTTTAAAAAATATACTAACAAAGAGAAATAAAAATGTTTAAAAAAGGAAAACAACATACATTTAAAGTTAAAAAGTACAAGCTTTTAAAAATGACCTAAAAAAATAAAATTTAAAAAGAAAAACAACAGAAACATGTCCTTTTATTAACCCGTAGCTCATAGTTTTTAATTTCAAAGTATTTCAGTGAGTGCCCTTTAAAGAGTTAATGAGCTCCAGAAGCAGCAGATTTCCAAACCATTTCTAGTTTAGCATAAAGAAAGGAGCACTAAATGTTTGTTCTAGCCCTCAAAGTTCAAAAATGAGGCTGGAAACTGTGTAGCCTATCAGCAACTAGAAAAATGACTCATAAAAACACACACAAAGTTTTTCTTTGTGTCACATTAAAAGTCACACTAGCAAAAACTTGACATGATAAATTAAATTTCCTCTTAGTGACCTTCATTAACAGAAGACTTTAAATGAAACAATGTTGCTAAATGTTTGTGGCATAGCCTAGCATAGTATCAAGGTTGGAGAACCCTTGGAGAAGGCTGAGCTAAAGATCAATTCATACTCCACGAAAAGAAAGAACTTTGTTCTGGGGTCTCCAAGAACAAACATGACATCATTTTATTCTCGTAGCCCCAGTTCGGCAGCGCTAACGACTTGTTCTTGTGCACATCAGCTGAGCAGAACTTTTTTCTGCAGAACGTCAGAGAACAACTGCTATGATTGATCAGAAAGGGAGAATGAGTGTGGTTAGTGCGGGTGGCGGTTGACGTTGTATGTCGTTGATGTAACTTTTTCTCTGGTGCTGCTTTGCGCGGACGGACCTGCATGACGGACATGAGGAGGCATACGGGTCTGGATCGACCGGCACAAACCCTCGCTGCCCACGCTGGCCTTATGCGTCCTCAAGTCCGCGCTGGTCCGGGATCAGCGAGGACGGATCGTTTTAATCTGCACACACACATCCCCTCCCCTCCACACACACACACCTGATACACACACCTGTATGACACATCGCTGAAGGAGTTCTCGGGGAGTATGAATGATCCCTGCTGAAACAAACTTTTTTTCTTGTTCTCGGAGCCGTCCCGGCGAGAACAAAGTTCTTGCTTCTCGTGGAGGATGAACTGGCCTTAACTGGCTGCTAGCTCTGCTATAAACGTTAAAGACTTGACTGTATTTTAAAATGTGTTTAAAGTATTAGCTTAATTTATGTAAGTTTTAGCTAAAAAGAATGAAGCGACAAAACCACACCTGGAAACTGTTAGCAACTAGAAAATGATTCACAGATAAAAACACATGCAAACACTTTTTTGCGTCCCACACTATTAGCACAAAAGTATTCATATGTTTAATCCATATCATCCTAAAGACAATTTTCTCTTAATGAGCTCCAAAAGCGAGTCTGGCTAATTGTTTCTGGCTTATGCTAACTGGCTGCTAGCTCTAGCTCCGTGATTAAAGTGTAAAGATGAGGTGACTTCATGCCATAACTCATTTAGCTCTCCTTAAAGATGCATTTGAGGTTTTAGCTTCATAATTTAAAAAGTTTTAGCTATGACTAATGGCTAGAATGTGGAGCTTCAACAGGACTAACTTTGGCAGGACTTAATTAACAACAAGAAAAACGGTTCACAGATATAACGCAGTGTTTCTGTGCGTCCCATAAATAGTCACACTAATGTCAGCACAAATTCTCATGTCCAATTTGCATCCACTTAAAGAGGCGCTCCTCATTGCTATGCATGCTGACAAGTATGTATTTCTAGAGAAACACAACAGTCACAAGGTTGTCTTTCCCCCATGCGAGTGTCCAGTCAAAGCTAGAAGGAAATACTCCTTGCTTGGCGTCCACTGCATCCTTGTAAACGCAGCACCTATGAACACACGCACGCACACATGCAGTAAATCCAGTATATTAACAATGCACCATAAGTGTCAGAGCTATACTGCACATGCCTACAGTAATGTCTCCTCCTCCTCTGGAAATCATCTCCCCTGCCTTTATTCTGCTGCCTCTGTGAAATTGTGCCCTCAACACCTTATCTTTTAAACATGAACTTGATATTTGATTAGGCTCCAACCGTGTGTGCAACCTGCACCAGATAAGATTTCTTGATATTTTCTTTAGGAGTTTTAAATTGCACTCGGCGAGGAGTGACAAGAGGGACAGGTGTGTGATGGTATGACATGTGACAGGAAGGTCAAAGTGAAACCTGTGACGTTCTGAGTGCGCTCACTATCTTAGCGCTCCACGCTCGAGTAGATTTAATAACCAGGAGAAGCTCAGTCAACTGCTTTAGTCACGTTCATTTTTTCAAACATGACTAGGTTATGATTTTAAGTAGTTTGAGCATTTGAAAATGATGTTCAGTCACATTGATGGGGCTGATTTAGGCAGCAGCTGATGACGATGCTTGTGGATGAAGAGCACATGGAGAGGCTTTCATTTCTGTTAACTCAGCATTCCTTCTTTTAATTTCTGCTTTTAGCTACAGTTTGGACCTAGATGTATTGATATGCCCACACTCATTTTTTATAGTCAGTCGTTGAGATCATATCTGCTCTGGGTCATTTTGTGTCACTGCTGGCTGGTAGTGTTTGAGTGCCTCTCTGTGGTTAAAGTAACTACTGCATAACCGGTTTATTAAATCATTAATGACAGAAGACCAACAAGACTGCAGGCAGAAATCAGTAAGAAAAAAATTTAATGATTGAGTTAACATAAAAGATTAGATAAATGGGAAAAGAAAAGAAAAGCCAAAGATACAAAAAGTGCAAAATGAAAAGAAAGAACATGCATTTTTGTTTTTTTTACCCATAATTCTCATTTATCACCAACCATTTAAAAATGTTGATCTTGTTCGCTTTTGTTTGACTTAAAATTATGGAAATTATGATGTAAATTTAATAAAACATCTTTATTTTGGAGGGGATGTGAGATGCTTTCAGTCAAACAATGACGTGACTTCTTATAAAAATAAATTTCAGATTATTTTCATATGAAAAGTTTTAAAAGGTGAAAATCCACTCAGCATTTCCATTATTTAATAAAAGATTCATTACTAGCTCTGAAGTGTGTGCCATGATTATAACAAAAATAAATCACATAGACGTAGAGTATGAGTAACAATAATGGCATTAAATAATTTTCTAAAGCAGCTCAAACTTGTAAATAATCCAGCTTTGGGAGCTGTGTGTTGATGAATTCATGAATATCCTTTCTGCATGAACACTAGATGGAGCTGAGAGCAAAGTAATGAGACCCAACCTGCTGATCAGGTTTGTGTTTTTGTTCAGTAGATCAGCTGAGCTGGGAGTATCTGCATTTAACCGTGTGGAAAATCTAACCACATTTTTAAATTTACAAATCATGTGTGAAGCAACTTTATGTTTTTCTTTTAAAGTTTTAAATATTTGATGATTAATCCTTTACATACAATTTACAATAAGACTCTATTGAGCAAAATTCCTGAAAACCCTACAGATCTATTATGTTTCTATGTTGTATGAGTCTTTTTTCTTTTTACAATAAACGAATTCTTATTCATTTACATTTTTCTGCAAGGAGGTCAAAGTGAGACATTTGCATTTAGTTGAAGTAACTGGGTTAGATGTGATGAATGTGTTACAATCAGCATTCATTAGCTTTCAGTTTCTTGTCCATTTCCAATTAAAGAAAAGAAGCAGGCAGACTATTAAGATGTCAGGCAGAGCACAATGTGGCTGCAAAGCCCATGTCACTGCAATTAGATCTTACAACTACAAGGCTTCATTTTCCACAACGCTGGAGGATCAGTGAGCTGCTTTTCCTCTGTGTGTTCTGCTTTTTAGTCCATATTTTAAAAGAAAGACAGAAAAGGGACAGATGGGAAGACGTAAATGTTTAAAGAAGTTTAAACAAATTTCTGTTAGTTGTTTTTTGGTTAGTATATTTAATTGTATTTCTGAGTGAATTCATGAATCTCAGTCCTTATTCTCCTTCTTTCCAGTTCCGATCAAACCTGTAGATCATCATTTGTGTATTCCAGTTGTATTTTTTTAGGTTTGTTTTGCTGGATTCCTGCTGAAAACCTTTTTTTTTTGTTTTACCTCTAAAAGTCTATTTCAGCCCACTGTATTCACCACTTCACAGAATGTTTAATATCAAGTCAATCATCAGTTTGAGACTCTCGTAAATTAAATTTCTGTTTTATTCTTTGATTATTTTTAGTATTTGAGCTTAAGTGAAATGAGTGCAATACTCTTTAAGTAACTGTTTTTTTAAATTGTGTTTGTATTTTTAAAACTAACCACCAGGCTGATGTAGCCTTGCTATAAAAACTTTCCATTAAAAAAATCATTTCTCATAAAATAATAAAGCTGAGCGAGTACAGAAATAGTGATCTAGATATTAGAGTTTATAGAGAGACTAGTGTGCACACAGAGCTTTAGCTAAACAGCAAAATGGAAAAATAAAAGTCTTGATTTTTTTTTTTTAATCTGAAAGATAGCAACAAGAACAGACGTAATGCATCGCATGTGATTTTCTCTCTATTTTCATGCCTAACTCTTTAAATATAGAAGATTTCAGACTGGCTAAGATGAACTCCTGATGACAGTTAGTCTTTTTACATGTATCTGTTGTTCAGGTGGGAGGAATAACCTGTTCAGTTTGTTCTGAGCCGCTATAACAATACAGTGGAAGTTAAGTTCAACTTTTCCTTCATTTATGTTTTAGCTCATTATTTTAGTTTTACTGAAAAAATACACTCAGCTGTTGACTTTTAAAGAGGCACAATAGATATTTTTCTTTTAAGGTCCTGAATCAGGACACCAATAACAAATAAAATCCAACACAAAATTGTATTTAAACAAGACAGAGTCAGTCAAAAGAAGTAAATATGAGATTGAAACGAAAGAGCATCTCCTTGCCTTTTAAAAACTTTTACTTTATATTATTAATTGCAATAAATGAGGAAAAATATGACTATTTGTGTTATTTTGTAAATCTGCGTGACATTTGGTTTTATTAGAATAGAATCAGAAACATAAGCTTATGGATTGATCAGCTTCTGTTACCTTCAGGCTCTATTTTATGACCTCTTGTATTGTAGAGTAAAGACTTAAAGCTGCAATACACAAAGAAATAAAAGCTGATTTTTTAGCTGAACAGGTGCAACTCCTGTTAGAATTTACATTTGAGGCTTCAGCTCCCCCCGGAGCAGGTTGATGAATGGTTCAGTCCGGATCAGCTCGGCTGGGAGTCCGGAGCTGCTGATGCTCCGGTTGCAGTCCGACTAGTTTAACAGAGGAAGAGGAGCTGGAGGCAACTCGGCTCCATCAGCAGCACCATCCGTCGGGTTTCATCATGACCATGTACAAAGGCAGGCGTCGCAACCAGAGATGTGAGTACCGACTGAATCCAGTACAGCAGCAGGAGAGTTCATGTTGCAAGTTCAGCGTTTGTGTTGCAGTTTATTAAGTTTGAGAGAAAGATTAAAAGTTGAACCAGAGAAATGGCGTGCATTTAAAAATCCATGCTGGATCATTTACAGTGTTCTGTTTTAGTTTGTTTTCTATGTAAATGCAAAGTTGAATCCTATATTATAGCATTTGCAGCTCTTAATTCTCACTTTATTCTTTTATTGTGGTTCATATAATAAATCCTGCAGGATAAAATGTCCTGACTAAACTATTTAAATCATTTCAGAGAAAACATCCTCTGTCCCTGCACGTTATTTAATTACAGGAAGGATTTCCCTAAAGCTCTGTTTAAATCTGGTGTTTTTGTGAGTGATGCCTTTGAAAGAGGTGACTTTAGAGGATGCACATGTCAGGTCCAGGTGTGTGCACCTGAGTGCTGAAGAACATTTTTTGCATGGGTAATAATCCTGGGATTTAATGAATAATTTATAATATTAATGAATCTCATATGCCCTGTGATGGACCGTCAACCTGTTCAGACTGTAAACTGCAGTGTATGCTGGGAGCTGCAGCCTGCAACCCTGAACAGGACAAACCAGGTGCAGAAAATGAATGAATAAATCATGTTTATTAGCCTCTATTGTACATGTAGAAAGAACAACCATTAGGCATTCATGAAATGTATGTTTGTTTTTGTTGACAGAGACAGATAATTGGTTTTCTTAATAAATTTTGTGATTTTTTTTCCTGCAACATGAGATTTTGACCTATTTTAAATGTGTTTAAAACGTCTAAAAATTCATTGATTGCTTGATTAATTCATTAAAAAGAACTACGATTTTAAAGTAAATTGCCAGCTCACATTTCCATCAGTTGACCGTGGATTTGCATAATAAATTTACTGCATAAAACCAGGTTGTTCAAACTAACAAGAATGTCAAAATAATCTCATCTGTTTTTCAAAACCTATTCTGTGTTTCAGTTTAATGCAATCAGTTTAATTTGAGAAGCTTCTAATATTTTACTGACTGCATCCCAATGAGCATCGTCACGTCGTTTAAAAACCAAACACATCGTGACTCCTGTCTGCATTTTGTATTTTAAGCCAAATCACATTAAAGGGGATGATTTAATCAGATTTACATCAAATATATTAGTACCAGTAATGCAAAATGGCAAGTAGCATAAATAACATTCAAAAAGTCCTTATTGGTATTATTTTATGTCAATTTTTTTCCTTTAATTTTCTCCTTTGGTATCAAAAAATGCAGGAACTGTGCATTTAATGCTTCTTTTCTTAAAATAATGTGTTTGTTACTATTTTAGTGACATTTAATTTGAATTCATTGAAATCTTTGTTTAGTTTTATTGTTGCATATTTTCTCACTACATTTCAGACTTAACTTGGACCATCAGATATCTTCTGTCCACAGTTTGTTGCTTAAGCACTTCATTTCAAGATAAACAGATGATGTGTTTAAATAAGCATGAAGCAAAATCGCTTATTAGCTTTTCATTAGCACGTCTGTGTCCAGTGATGTGTGACAGGAAAGATATGTGATGTTGAGCTCCTGCACAGATGCCTGTTTCTGCAGTCACCCCATGGACAAGGCATCTGACTCTAAGAGCAGATGAACAAGTAGTTTGAAACAGGCGGAAGCTGTCGATTTGTTTTTCCAGCTGCTTGCAGAGATTAATGAGCATCTGGTCAGGTGGAAGTGAGGGACCGGCTCCAAGTGTTTCACAGTGTTGCCACAAAGTTACATCATAGGAAAAGATGGCAAAAATGGAAAATGAAGAAAGTATATTAATAGAGATGAAAGACTAAATTAACTTAAGCTATGGTAATATCCTCATGATGATTTCAAGCAAAAAATGTTTTAAAAATCTGCATATTTTAGTGTTGATAGTACAAGAACTTTTTGTGTGCTGTCCTGAAAGTTTGAGTTATGCAACCCAGCTCGGTCAACATGTAAATGTAATTCCTTAATCCTTATTAGATTATTTCTAAGGTGAAGTACAAAGATAGGCCACCAGATTCCAGCAGTGCCAAGTAACAAGTTGTACAAGTGAGTGAAAGAGTGAAGAATTTTACTGAGGATCAGACTTTTAAGCAGTTGCTTATATGTTCCAATAATTATCAAAAAATCAGAGAAACCTTTTACTACTTGGAATCAGTTAGGACAACATGGAAATTTCTTATCAAAGCGATGAGAGTTCAGTCTTAGGTCAATTTAAAAAGCTTTATTATTACTCACTGCAATGAGGAAGGCTGATCTCATCCACGTCTAAGAGAAAAACACTGTCTTCCAGCTGTTTCATGGTCCCCTCATAAAGAGGGAATAGGGTCGGGAAAAACAGAACTCCATAGGACTTCACTCCGGGGGTGATTGACAGATAACCACCGTCTTAACCGTCACATTCTGATATTTAAACAATCACCAGAACACATCTTACTAAGAATAACTAACAGATCATCCTAAAATTCAACCACAATGGGAAAATGGCATTCATCTGCTTTGATTTGACTTTAAAAGTTCAGATTAGAAAAAATGAGAGAAAAAACGAGCAGGAATTATGTTTATCTGATGCCAAGGACAACCCAGAATCACAGCACAAACGTACAAAAACACAAAATGCTCCTGTCATGATCTCCTTAGTGAGCTTGGATCACGTGAATGATTAAAAACAAGTAAATTTGAATGTGTTGTTTGATTTTACGGTTGAAATATTTAAATTCTTAGTATGAGAATCTTCACAAGAAGACACATCACATTTATAAAAACAGGCCCAGCTTCTCCTTTAGAAACGATGTCACAAAGAATCAGTGAGAACCTGAGAGCCTTCAAACCAATGTGACAGATAACAGGGAGTGAGAAGTTTCTGCTGCTGATCCGCTGATCTGCTGCTTTTTCTAAAAGGTATCTAAAGAGTAGGATAGTAAATATTTATAACTTTTACACAAATATTCACTTCAAAACGGCCAAAATATCCAATTAAACATTGTGATTAGTTAGTATGCATAAGGGCAGGAGGTTATGTAGCAGAGCTCTGACATCAGCATGTCAAAGGAAACGTCCTGACTGATGAGTCAGCAGAAACACAGAGAAGCCAGAACATCAGCTCTGCACTGCATTCAGATTTTACAATCAAGTGTAATGTCTTTTTTTTTTTTTTGGTCTTTTTAGAGCTGTTCAGCTAATTTTATGAAGATTTAGTCTGTGAAAAACTGTAAAAACCAAACAGATTTTATGCTGCAAATGAACAAATGTTTCTGTTTGTATGAAAAGGTCCCTGAGTTCAGGTAAATATCTACGTGTTCAAAATAAAAAAAAACACTGTTTTAATTTAATATCTAAATCTTTTTGATCATTCAAGGAATATTAATTAATGTCTTTTTCACTCACTCCCACGTAGAAATACATACCATTTACATAGAAACGGTGCAAATGGAATGCTAATTTATTAAAATATGAATTCGTCTGCGCTTTCATAGCAACTTCTAATGATGACACGTCAATGTAATTTGCACTTCAGGTCTTTTTAAATGCATACATTTGTACAAACTGCAGCAGAAATGCGCTCACTGAGTCTGTCAGTCACCCTGCCCTGTTTGAGGAAACACACTCAGGTGTAATAAAAGGGGCCTGTGCCCTTGAGCCGAGATGGGAGATTATTCAAGTCTCGTCTGTCAGATTTACAGGCAGCGGAAACAGACTGTAGATGAAATCAGTAGATGGTGTCATGCAGGATGTCTCTCCGATGCACATTTGTATTCATGCAGGTACCTGGATCATCTCTTAATCAAACACAGCTCAGCCGGCTCACAGGATGCGTATCATCACTTCGATTGAGTTTCCTCTGTGCCAGGAGCAATCCTTTGCCTGCGTGTTAGACAATAGCGGCGGAAGGAAGCGTCATCTTCCACTTTTATTTCTCAGGCGTTATTACCACAGCACTCACAGCTCCTTATCTGCTGTAATTTTTTTAGTCATTGCTCTGTTACATCACACCGCCTGCAGAGGATAGTGGGAAAAGACCCAGTTAGTGAGGAAAGTCTAATCAAATGGAACTCGTGAGGAAGATTGCTGTTGAACCAAGATGCAGCTCATGTCTGACTCAACAGGAATGCTAAACACCAACGGTATAGTTTTTTTTTTTCTGCAAGCTAATCCAAAAGGAGGTATTAAGGTGTATCAGTGTCTACTGACCACGATTATCCAGTTGTAGTGATCACAGCTGTGATTGGATTATGAAATATATCTTGAAAGGTGATGTATAAATAGACCTTACATACTTGAAGCAACACAGTGATGCTCTCACACGTGGCACAGCTTCATTAATATGAATGAATCATAAGTGAGTCAGTGGCCCTGAGGTGATGATGGCTGTGCTCTTGAGAGGTCCGATGTGGAAAAACCAAACAGCTGCAGAACTTGTGGACACCTTTTTCTGTTAGAGATGTTTAGTTCAAACGTTTCTGTAAATTTGCAGATGACTGAAGATCGCTGTGACCTTTTAGATTGTGACTGGATGAAGGCTGCGCAATATATCGCAATATATATTATTATCACAATATTACTGTGAGCAATGCAAATAACTAGACTAATAAAGTGCTGTGTAAAAGGATTTGCTCCTTACAGATTACTTCTGTTTTTGCTGACCTGCTGGGTTTATGTGAGAAAGTTATTGTCCCGTCAAACTGTCTTTGTCAGTTGACAGAATATTTTCCCAAAAGTCTCAGGGAGCACCAAGGTGTTTCATGCAACTGTGAGATGGGCATTTGTCTTGTTTTTGGTCAGGAGAGGTTTTGACCTTTGAACTCTCGTGGATGTAACTTTTGTCTTGTCTTTTTCTTATTGCTGAGTCATGACCTCTGACCTTAACTTGTACTTAAGCTAATTGTTCTTGACTTTCTTAAAAACAGATCATGGAGTGTTGCTTTTTGAGATCTTTTAGCCTAATTCATGTCATCAGACTAGTTCTATTGAGGTGATTTATTAAATCTACAGCTCTGGCAGTAATCAGGCCTGGGTGTGACTTAAATTTTTGCCTTCAGTTTCCTAGAAACTGACCTCTGAACATTGTTTCTCAGTTTAATTACTTGTTAAAAAGTAGTGACTTCAATTTTGACCCAAATAATCCTGATTATGGTATTTCTTCTATAATCTAGCAGCCCTCATTTTTACTGGACTTGACCTTCTTTTACTTTGAGATTTTCTCTTTTGCTGCAGCCAACTTGGCCACAATGACGTCATCATAAAGTAACTTGTAATGTTTCCCCCTTAGCATGATGCTCATGCTTTAAAGTAATCAAGTCCTGAGTGGCTATTGCTTAGCAACACCTCTCTTCTTCATCCAGCTTAAACTTTTTATGGATCCACACAAACAAGCCTACCCACAAGCACGCACGCACACACACACACACACACACACACCCATTTTCATGCCACTTTTGTATATGATTAGAATAATGTCTATAATTAATCAGAGGCTCAGTGTGTGTGTGTGTGTGTGTGTGTGTGTGTGTGTGTGTGTGTGTGTGTGTGTGTCGAGGGGTGGAGAGTGCTTTTTAGTGCTCCGCTCGCTCTTTAATGACCCTAGCAGGGGATCAGAGGAGAGCGGGCTTTACAATGTGAAGCATCGCTCATGTCTTCCTGTGTCCTAATGATAATGTTACAGCTGCGTGGCGCACCTGAGAGGCACCGACACGTCCCCACTCCATTAGTCCATTAGGGACAGGAAGAGGGAAAGCGGGGAGTCTGAAGAATAGCAGAGGGTGAGAAAGCCTGAGCTCTAAACGTGGAAAAGAGCGTTTCTGAAAAATCCAGATGCAGCTGCTGGTGTGTTAATTAGCTCTGAGGGAAAGGACTTGCCAGAGGAAATCCGGATGTCAGGGACTTTTTGCATTTTTTAATTTATAAGCTCAGCCCATTAACACTGTAGCGCATAACTTTATTATATTTGCTTCCAGTGGAAGAAAAACAAGAACAAAACTGCAGCTGCAACGTTTCAGTCGCAGCAGCTTCAGATGACATCTGCGACAGCATGATCCCCAGAGCTGGTGTTTTATCTGAGCAACTCAAAGGTGTCTCATCCATCAGTGAGCTCATGTGTGTGTCTGTGTGTGTGTGTTTGAATGTTGGTTGTGTCTTTGTGTGTGACCTTGAGCAGCACTCAGGGATTATTGAGCTGATTTTCAGCAGAGGCAGTGACGGCAGGCTGACAGACTAAATGCAGTGATACAAGTCGGGTTTAACGCAGCAGAGTTCTTGGCAGCTAGAGAGAGGTGTCAGTCATGATGGGAGCCGTGAGGCGCGTGCTGATCAGTCGCAGTGGTTTGCTAATGCACTTAAAGAGGGTTCCTTTGTTGTTGTTTTTCTGCTTTTTTCACAGTGTCCTAACGCTGACTTTGAAACTTTTTTTTCTTGCATAATCAGTGTCTTATTTGTCATTGTGTTGTGAAAACACAACGTTCTCTCTGCCTGTCTGAGCGCTGCAGTGGAATGAAGTGAAACCTTTGAGTGAAATGTTCTTTTATACCTCAGCTCACCTGGTTAGTCTCGTCAAACAGAAGTTTAAAAAACCTTAATAATTTGCCCTTAAAAGTTTTTTCATCTCTTAAATCTTTTTTTTTTTTTTATTACTTTCAAAACAAAATATGTTAGCTTTTTGTGGCACTTATTCAGGAAAGTAGAAATTATGTGAAAGTCCTTCACATCTTTGGCAATGTGCTTAAAAAACAAATATCCAGAATGTCAAAAAATAATGCAAAAATACATTCGGTGCAGACAAATAAACATTAAATCACAAAAAAAATTGAAGGCATTTTGAAAAGCTGTTTCAAAAAACTGATAATTACCATTAGTTAGAGCTTTCAATTGGCAAATAGGTCCAAGGTAAAGAGTGAGAGGAAGAGCAGTTCAGAAGACCTTTCATGTGTTTGTCTTCAGAGAGGGTAACCGGGGTCCTGGAACCAGACCTGGGGTTGGAGCTCATGTGCGAGCACCTGGTGGCCAGACTTTTGCTCATGGGGTCCGGCCCACCCCGAACTGGTTATATGGACTTGACTACCTGGATCCATCACCTGCAAGAGGAGCATAAATTGTCCAGTGCTTTGTGGAGTATAGCAGACAGAGACAGGAAATGCGGCGGTTAAATCACTTGGTGAAATAATCTTTCAAGATGGTCTTCAAATCTCACCTCCAATGATCAGCTCCAAAGAGGTTCTGTAAACTGTACTTTGTGTCGGGCGGGGGTGGGGGGTACACCTCTCAATCACAAATGTAACTCAATACTGACAATGCAAAAACAAACAAATTTAATACATTTACCTGTCATCACTGTGCGTAATTGATTGATAAACTTCTTGTTGCTTCATAAAATTTCATCCAGGTATTAAAGATGTTCATGTCTGCCAGTAAAAATGAAGCTTAACTGTTATTTAAAATAATATAACACACTTAAGATGAGAGAATAAAAAAATTGTAGAAAGAAACCAGAATTCACCTTTATTAAAGTCAAAGAACTTGGTCCAGATTTTTAACTTTGTTTTAAAGAAATCTTGAACTTGTTTACAGATATCAACATGGCAGGAGAACCCAAACCATACAGGCCAAAGCTGGGCTCCAAGAGACCCCTCTCATCTCTGTACAGGTCTGTATCTAAAGTCTGTTATTTCACTCTGTCAGTTTCTCTGTTGTTTGGTTTTTGCCTTTCATCCGTCAGATCAGCGGGATTTAAAGGAGCAGACATTTCTGCGTTGATGCTGCTAGCTTCTCTCTTGGTGCTACACATCAGCTCTTTATGTTTCAGAGTTGGAGGCAAGTAAAGAAGAGCCAATGCACCAAAAGGAATACAAACGAGAACGTTAAAAAGTTTATTTTGTCTTGCAGAAAGCTGGAAGTTTAAGCTCCAGGTTAGCCGTATCAAGCTTCTTTTTGGATAGAGAAAACCTTCAGTATGTTTGGAGGGTTCAGATCTCTGTTTTCTAACTTCCACTGAAAGAAATGAGAAAAATAGTAAAACACTAAAGCAGATGATATTTTACCCCAGAATGGAGGGGTACTTGTAGATAAGTTAAAGTCTTTTGAAAATAGAAAACATTAGGTGCAACACAAAGTATTTGCCTTGTTTGTACCTTTTTTGCTTTATTTCAATTTCCTGATAGGACCACTAAACATCACTGAGTCATGATCAAACCTCCAGTGGCATTACCAAAGAAAGAGTGTCCCAGGTCGCTGAGAATACAATGTTGTCAAGAACAAGAAACTAGAAAACAATCGACCAATTAAATCCATGGAATTTGAAGCTTTTCTGTTATTAATGCAAACCTATGAGACCCTTTAAATGTCCCATATCTCCAAAGATGAACAGATTCTATATCTACAAAAACAACTTTTTATAAAAAAAATATTGCCTGTTTAATGTATTGTTGAGCAGGTAAAATATCACAATAAAATTATTTCCATTTGTCCTAAATAAAAAATTGAAATCTGAGTACTGTCAAGTTTGGCTATTTTGGTTCACTTCTTGCAAACTATTAATGTACAACAGCTGTATTTTCATATTGTAAATGTACACACAGTAAACAAACCCAGTGTGTAAACTCAGGTAGGACAATTAATAAGCCACTAGCCATTTTTAATAAGTTAATAGTTTATTCCTACTAATGGGAAATTGGAATATCTGTCTCTAAAACCACAGATTTCAGGTAAGACTTTTTATTTCTGTTATAACATTTGATCTGTTAAACATTACCAGATTATTTAGTTGTAAAGTTCAGTTCATGGGGAACAGCAAAATGATTAAGCTCTGATTTTCAGAGTTACAGTGAATGCAACTCAATTAAAGCAGAGAGAGGTTAAAGACTGGGATGCTGTTTAGCTTTACTGAGAGTTTTGATCATAGAGTACTCTATAGACTGTCCACAACTTGAGACACACAGATTCAAGCTCAAAGTGTGATATTCTGTGAATGATGTAACTTTAAATACTTTTGAATAAACCATGTTTAATTCAGCTGAACAGATCTAGACCATTACAACATGAGCTTTTAAAACGAGCAATAAGAAATGAAAAGCCGCTCAAAAAAAGACTTAATCTTTTGTTTATTTATATAATTTTACAATATATAAAGTTTCACCTCTCTACCATGTCTTGTTTTTGTTAGTTTTATGAACGTTATGTTTATAACCTGCAGCTTTACTGCATAGACATAAATACCAGAGGTTTCTTTTAATCCAACTCTGAGATACTTTCCCAAATGTCAGTAGCTTCCTTTGAGTCACCGTGGATGCATTAAAAAGCCTGAATGTTTTTGTTCCAGGTTTTAATTTCCTGTTTTATTGTTTTATTTTATGACTCAGAGCACAATAACATTTGTATTCGACTCACAGTAAAAATAATTCCTGTTTTGTGTCCACAGCGGCTACGAGTTTGACTACGACTACTACAGGGATGATTTCTACAGCAGGTGTGTGTTTGGTTTCTTCTCTTTTTTGTCCTTTTTTTCCTCCCCCCCCCCCCCCCCCTTTCTGATCTCAGGTGAAGATGATTTTTAATCAGAAAAGCTATTATTTCCCTCTTAGGTAAAGTAACTACATTATCACAGGCGTAATGAGTTCAGCATTGAGGAGGATTTTGTATTCCTCTCCGTTGGCCTTACTAATGATGCTTTTATCTGCTGAATGTCAGATCGTCCCCCGGCTGGTCATTTGTGCCAGCGAGGCGGGGAATGTATCCTCATCCTGACATTTTCATTGGGTTGTTTACTTCCACTGCCTCCTAATATCCAGGAGAGCTGAAACCTTCAGCTTTGAGTCATTATTGCTGTTTTGGCCATTTGACGCGCCTCAGACAGCAGGAGTTTACTGAGCGTCTGTGGACAGAATCAACCTCTATCGGTCAGCAAGCGTTTCCTTCAGCTCAATGTAACATTTAATTATCTCCTGGGAGAAAAACACCTTGATGTTCCTGCTCACATACTAGAAATCATTTCCCCTCCTTTAAGAAAACCTGTTTGTCTTTGGGACATTCCCGTATTTCTGGTTTCAGACTCTTCGAGTACCACGGCCGTGTCGTTCCCCCGACCCGAGCTGTGATCCCCATCAAACGCTCGCGGCTTGTCGTCCCGTCTGCCCGCAGAGCCAAATCCTCCTTTCCAATCAGAGCATGTTCTTCTTCCTCTTCCTCCTCCTCTTCATCCTCCCGAGCGATCAACATCGGCTCTTCTATCGCCGGTCCTAAACGTAGGTTTTCACTCTTTGTTTTCTTATGATAAAATAAAAACATTTCCCTGCTTTTCCTTAACCTTTTTACTTTAAAATACACGAGTTGTCAGTAATTGTTCTTCAAGTATTTCTGAAACCACTTTTATTTAGTGTAGAAAATGTCAAGAGTTCTGCTAAGAGTCACTTGTACTTTGCACATCTTTAAGAGGCGTCTTCATGCAGCAACAAGCAGTTTGATACAGAAAGATGTTAAATAGTTTGTCATCGACTAGTCCCCCCCCCACCCCCCACCAGAGCAGCTTTCCTCCCCCAGATGTGTGAATCAGATTGTACCTGCATCTCAATAATCACAGAATCCCATTTGTTGGATCAATAAATGGTAAACAAAACATCACAGAAACAAAATGACATTTTTCAAGCTGCACTGAAGTGTTCAGCTAGCTAGAAAAAAGCAAATCTTCAAGCTAAATATTCAATAAACTGGGTGAAAAGAGGTCAGACACCATCTAAAACCCGCTGTCTTGGAAAATTAAATAGGGATTTATTTAAGAGAAAGTCTTTAATAACCTGCTGCAGTCTGTTGAATTGAACAGCTGGGAAAGTGAACCTTTGGCTTTTTGTGTGTAAAAACGTTCAGGATTTAGCTGAAATAATTTCTGATTAAATTTTGGTCATTTTAAGCTTTTTGGGGGGGTTGAAAAAATGGTCATATAACACATTTAAGGAGCAAAACTTGGCACTAAATCTTTATAACAATCCAGCTCTGCACAAATAAACAAAACATTTCAAATTTAATTAAATTTACAGATGAAATTTTGATCATATTTGGACTTTTTGCCTCCTAAACCCAATATTTGTAAAACGATTCACCTGATGAGGTGTAAAGTGAAATCAGTCTCTTGTGGTGGTGAAGATAATTACCTTCTTATCTTATTGTCCCATTTTAACATCCTTTATCAGCTGCTGTCTGAACATCAATCAACAGGGAGACATTAAATGTAACTAGCTGGAGAATTTATTGTCACTGTTGTTTTTTTCTATCGACATTTCTCTGCCATTAAATGACATTTAACTTAGGTTTTTGTCAGTGCGTAAAGCTTTTTGATGAAGATGAAGGAAATTAAAGCTGATTAAAGCATCAATGGCATTTGTTTAACTCCTCTCTCTCTCTCTCTCTCTCTCTCTCTCTCTCTCTCTCTCTCTCTCTCTCTCTCTCTCGTTAGGCCTTTTAAATCAGCTGTGTCTCGACCACATTTAGCAGAAAACCTGTCGCAGTGCAGCGTCACCCGTGTCTCCTGTTATTCTTTCTTTTGAATGTTGTGATTTTTGTGCTCACAGTGAAGACAGACCAGCTCCTAACGATCAAGAAGGAGCTCTCACAGATCAAGACAAAGATCGACTCGCTGCTGGGGAGGTTGGAGAAGATCGAGAGACAACATCGCTGTGATGCCGGTGAGATGTGACAGAGGGAATACAACCAGGAATATATTTACTGTGTTCACACGGGGAAGAGACAAGAACTCCGTGTTATTAATTACAATCAAAGTAAAACAGAGATAAAAATCAGAGTAGCTTGTCTCGTAAGCAGATGTCTGATAATATAACAGATTTTTAAAAGTACACAAATCTAACTGCAGTTCCTTGCTGTCTGTCTTGTTTTGGACAGAGATGCAGAGGAAACAGGAGGAGGTGTGTGAGCGTCTCCGTGGTGATGCACAGGACCACTCTGGAGGAGAGGAGGTGGAGGGGACGGTCGAGGTGGAGGCAGGCGAGATGACGGACGGCGGTGAAGATGACTTTGAAGATGAAGGCACCAGTGACATGGTGAGCAGGCCGAGGTGACCGAGTCTCATCCAGGAGTCTCTGAAATCAGCGAAATCCCTACAACTCTCTAGTCTGGGCTGTGCTCAGCGACTTTGTTTAGTGAACATTTAGTTTGTGTTCTGCAGCATTAAAGTTACATCCAGTGGTAAAATGAAACATTTGGTGCAAATTATGATGCAGTGTCTTGTTTAGTCAATAAGGACTTAAACCGATTTTTATGCTGAAATAATCAAATGTATTGTTTGGTCTTCTTTCTTTGATTCAAAAAAGGGAGTTTAGAATTCAAAACCCTTTATACATTTTTATGAACAATCAATGAAGACCCAAATTAAATGTTTAACTCAAATATTTTCCGCCTTTTGTTTCTGTGTAGAAGTTACTGTCTTACCTGCTTCCTGAATGGATTCTGTTTGGAGAAATATGGTTTAGGATCTGATGCATCAGAAGAGTTACAGTATATCTCCTGCTGTTGGTGATAACAGTATTTATGTTTGTAAATAAAAACACAGAATTACATGTAAATAATCATCTCGTCTCGTCTCGTCTCGTCTTCTTCCGCTTATCCGGGTCCGGGTCGCGGGGGCAGCATCCCAATTAGGGAGTTCCAGACAGTCTTCTCCCCAGCCACTTCTACCAGCTCCTCCGGCAGGATCCCAAGGCGCTCCAGGGCCAAACCAGAGATATATTTTCTCCAGCGTGTCCTGGGTCGACCCGGGGACCTCCTGCCGGCAGGACATGCCTGAAACACCTCCCTGGGGAGGCGTCCAGGGGGCATCCTAACAAGATGCCCGAACCATCTCAACTGGCTCCTTTCGACATGGAGGAGCAGCGGTTCTACTCCGAGTCTCTCCCGAATGTCCGAGCTCCTCACCCTATCCCTAAGGCTGAGCCCGGCCACCCTGCGGAGAAAACTCATTTCGGCCGCTTGTATCCGCGATCTCGTTCTTTCGGTCATTACCCAAAGCTCATGACCATAGGTGAGGATTGGGAGGTAGATCGATCGGTAAATCGAGAGCCTTGCTTTCCGGCTCAGCTCCTTCTTCACCACAACAGACCGGTTCAGCGTCCGCATCACTGCTGACGCTGCCCCAATCCGCCTGTCGATCTCCCGCTCCCTCCTTCCCTCACTCGTGAACAAGACCCCGAGATACTTGAACTCCTCCACTTGAGGCAGGATCTCTCTCCCAACCTGGAGTTGGCAATCCACCCTTTTCCGACCAAGAACCATGGCCTCAGACTTGGAGGTGCTGATCCTCATCCCAGCCGCTTCACACTCGGCTGCGAACCTCCCCAGCAAGAACTGTAGGTCAGAGCCTGATGAAGCTAGGAGGACCACATCATCTGCAAAAAGCAGAGACGAGATTCTCCTGTCACCAAACTCAACACCCTCCACACCACGGCTGCACCTAGAAATCCTGTCCATAAAGGTTACGAACAGGACCGGTGACAAAGGGCAGCCCTGGCGGAGTCCAACCCTCACAGGGAACAGGTCCGACTTACTGCCGGCTATGCGGACCAGACTCACACTCCTCTGGTACAGGGACTGAATGGCCCTTAACAAAAGACCATCCACCCCGTACTCCTGGAGCGCCCCCCACAGGGTGTCCCTGGGGACACGGTCATAAGCCTTCTCCAAATCCACAAAACACATGTGGATTGGTTGGGCAAACTCCCATGACCCCTCCATCACCCTAGCGAGGGTAAAGAGCTGGTCCACAGTTCCACGACCAGGACGAAAACCACATTGCTCCTCTTCTATCTGAGGTTCAACTATCGACCGGACCCTCCTCTCCAGTACCCTGGAGTAGACCTTCCCAGGGAGGCTGAGGAGTGTGATCCCCCTATAGTTGGAACACACCCTCTGGTCCCCTTTCTTAAAAATGGGAACCACCACCCCGGTTTGCCACTCAGCAGGAACTGCCCCCGATGACCACGCAATGTTGCAGAGACGTGTCAACCACGACAGTCCTACAACATCCATAGCTTTCAGATACCCAGGTCGGATCTCATCCACCCCCGGGGCTCCGCCACTGCGTAGTTTTTTGACTACCTCAGCGACTTCTGCCCCAGAGATTGGACAGTCCATCCCCAGTTCTCCCAGCTCTGGTTCCTTATAGGAATGCGTGTCGGTGGGATTGAGGAACTCCTCAAAGTATTCCTTCCACCGCCCGACTATAGCCCCAGTTGATGTCAGCAGCTCCCCGTCCCCACTGTAAACAGTGTGAGCGAGTTGCCGCCTTCCTCCCCTGAGGCGTCGGATGGTTTGCCAGAACCTCTTTGGAGCCGACCGATAGTCTTTCTCCATGGTCTCGCCAAACTCCTCCCACGCTCGAGATTTTGCCTCGGAAACTGCCACTGCTGCACCCCGCTTGGCCCTCCGATACCCATCAGCTGCCTCTGGAGACCCACAGACTAGCCATGCCTTGTAGGCCTCCTTCTTCAGCCTGACGGCTCCCCTAACCTCTGGTGTCCACCAGCGGGTACGGGGGTTACCGCCACGATTGGCACCGGCTACCTTGCGACCACAGCTAGCAACAGCCGCCTCAACAATCGCAGAGCGGAACAAGGCCCATTCGGACTCAATGTCCCCCACTGCTCTCGGGACGCGGTCGAAGCTCTGCCGGAGGTGGGAGTTGAAGACCATCTTGACAGGCTCTTCTGCCAGGCGTTCCCAGCAGACCCTCACTATACGTTTGGGTCTACCAGGTCTGTGTAGCATCTTCCCCTGCCATCTGATCCAACTCACCACCAGGTGGTGATCAGTTGACAGCTCCGCTCCTCTCTTCACTCGAGTGTCCAAAACATATGGTCTCAGGTCAGATGATACAACTATAAAGTCAATCATCGACCTGTAACCTAGGCTGCCCTGGTACCAGCTGTACCGATGGGCATCCTTATGTTCGAACATGGTGTTTGTTATGGCCAAACTGCGACTTGCACAGAAGTCCAAAAACAGAACACCACTTGAGTTCAGATTGGGCGGGCCGTTCCTCCCAATCACGCCCCTCCAGGTCACGCTGTCATTGCCCACGTGAGCATTGAAGTCTCCCAGCAGGACTATGGAGTCCCCAGTAGGAGCGCTATCCAGCACTCGTCCCAGGGACTCCAAAAAGGGTGGGTACTCTGAGCTGCTATTTGGTGCATAAGCACAAACAACAGTCAGGACCCGTTCCCCAACCTGAAGGCGCAGGGAAGCTGCCCTTTCGTCCCCCGGAGAAAACCCCAACATACAGGCAGAGAGTCTTGGGGCTAACAGAAAGCCCACCCCAGCCCTCCGCCTCTCACCCGGAGCAACTCCAGCATACAAGAGAGTCCAACCCCTCTCAAGGACTCGGGTTCCAGAGCCAACGTTATGTGTCGAGGTGAGCCCGACTATATCTAGCCGGTATCGCTCAGCCTCTTCCACAAGCTCCAGCTCCTTCCCCGCCAGAGAGGTGACGTTCCATGTCCCAATAGCCAGTTTTTGTGTCCAGGGATCGGACCGCCAAAGCTCCCGCCTTGGTCTGCCATCCGATCCACATTGCACCGGACCCTTCATGTTCCTCCTGCAGGTGGTGGGCCCACAGGTGGATGAGCCCATGTATCCAGTTCGGGCTGGGCCCGGCCGGGCCCCATGGGCGAAAGCCCGGCCACCAGGCGCTCGCTCACGGGCCCCAACCCCAGGCCTGGCTCCAGGGTGGGACCCCGGTAACCCTCCGGGCCGGGTACACTGGCTCGATGATTGTACTTGCATGAAGAGTCTTTTGAACCGCACTTTGTCTCACCCCTCACCTAGGACCAATTTGCCATGGGTGACCCTACCAGGGGCACAAGTGCCCCAGACAACATAGCTCCTAGGATCATTAGGGCACTCAAACTCCTCCACCACGATAAGGTGATGGTTCATGTGAAATTGACTGGATTGGGAGGTTTAAAGATTTTAAGTTTTTTTTTTTTTTGCATAATCTGCTATAAAATGTTGAAAACTGCAGCTCATCAGTCTTGACATAAAACTACCGTATTTATGACTTTTAAACAGAAAATACCTTAAATTGCTAAAAAAAAAAAAATCCCTTCCAATTCAATAAATTCTGAAACTAAAGCCTTTCATTAGCCGAATGCACATTATATAGAAGCTATCAATTATTACAGACTCTTTGTAGAGGAGAATAAGCAAATTAAGTTGATGTTTTTTTAACATTCTGCTTAAACACAGAAGGCAAGACAGAAAATCAACTTGCTGTTAGAGAGAGACGGCTTTATTTGTCTGACTGTCTTAGAAACTTTGATTCTTTTCTTCTAAAACAGACTCTGTAGTATCTCTGATGTAATCTGACAAATAAAATGTTTGGTTTCAGGAACTCCAAGGATTCAAAAGCAAAAATCTTGAGAATCTGGTAACGAATGCAGGGAAGCAGCATGTGGTCAGTCAAACTGGGAGCAGTGGGGGTGGGTGTTGCAAGCTGGCGGCCAACTCTGTTTGTTGATGTGGTTTGTGTTGGTCTTCATGCAATGCATGCTGGGTAGAGAATGTTAATTGACTTTTGTTTGTGCTGGAGAACATTAGAAACCTGCAGCAGTCAGGACAAATCAGAACTGGGAACCATCTGTCCTGATTGGCTAAACCTTCACAGACGTCATGTTGGATCTTTTTGTTATCGCTCCTGAAGAAGATGCAGCATATCTAATCTTCCTATATCTGACTGGGGAACTCATTTAAATGTATTTAAATAACGAGTTAACTGAAAATGAGTTTGGAACTTGCTTTTAAACCCACATTACCTAGAAGGCTTCATGATTTCTAATTAGCAAACACACCTTGTTGATTGTTTCAATGTTAATGTGAATGAACTGATCACTGACTGAAGGAGGATCGGCTCAAGACTCATCTCAACCAGCCATTCTGTAAGAGCTCCTCCGTTCCTCCTCCTGTCTCCCTTGCCACTCCTCCACAGGTGTTCTCAGTCAGTAATCAACCACCTGCCCCTCGATCACCTTCCTCTCTATAAAAACTCATCACTTCATCCACTCCTGTTGTCCTTCCTTGTGGTTTGTCCTGGTTTGTTTAAACATTTTTAAATGTACCTTCTGACTCCACTTCTCCTCCTGCACCTGGGTCCTACACCGACCTCAAACGTGACAACATCTGTGTTAAGTTCTGCTTTTTAGATAACCAAGTTTGCAACGAGTTTTTAGAAGTAAGCAGCTGTTAACTTTCAATGATATTGTCTCCTGTTTTTGTTACCCAAAAAATGTCCTTTTATAGGTGAATTAAATTAAGACCAAATTGTCTTGGCCCTATAAGCCCACCCTGAAGTTTGGAAACTCCTTGTAACATTTACACAAACTTATGTAAATTAGATTATTTTTGTTGGTAAAATCCTAACAGTGTTCCTGTGGCTGGTTGAGGTCTGTGATCCGTCTTCCACCCCAGCAGTCAATCAGGGCACCACACTATTTTCCCCACACCACACAAGATCCCCACATTCTAAAATAAAGCTACAAACCAGAAGAGGAAAAAAAAACCTTCTCTAAACTCACTTCTATGAAGCGAGAAAGAACAAGATGAGCCCCCAGATCCTGTTGAAACCTGCACTAATGTTATGTTCTATATCTTTGTGTTGCAGATAGAAAACCACATATCAGACATCGACAACTGAGTAGGGTGAGTGTTTAATCTCATTAATGTTAACATAACTGCATTATTAATTTGAGAGGGAAAACAGCCTGAAAAGCTTTGGTACGGCAGCAGAAACCACAGCAGTGATCCAAATGATTGGAGACTCACTGTTTCCATTTTTACAGGGACTGAGAGATGGAGAGAAACAGCTCATGTCGCTGCAGCTTAGTCTGCCTCACTGTTTTTCTAAATGACCCATCATTCTGTCTCTCCGGGAGGAAAAAGTAAAGGCAGCTTTTCTGCAGCAGCGATCATTGATGACTGTCTGAGCAGCTGCAAATTTAGAACCTCGTGTCATCTGCACTTTTCATCAAGTGACATTTAAATCTCCCCTGATTTTCTTTATAAGCACAAACGGACGTAAGGTTTAACTCTCCTCTTGGCTGACATTTCCTCTCTGCCGTCCTCGAGTGCCCTTGTGAACAGAAATTGTTCTGAATTCTAAAAACTGATCATCTGGAACGTGTTTTATTCTAACGATATTTCATCTTGTAGCAGAAGATATTGCAAATGTAAACTCTTAAAAATGTAGGCAGCCTTCATACTCATGTTCATTGTGTCATAAGTAATTTTCCTCTTGTTTTTCTTTGTCAAGTTGAGTGAAAAAGGAAGAAAAAGAAGTTGTGACAGTGGATACCAGCGAAACCTTCTTGATCGAGGAGGTGTGTTTAAATGAGAGGAAACACCGAGGGAAGTGACTGGCAGCAGAGGAAGAGGTTTTCCAGCTCGTTTGCCTCATCGAAACATGACTCTCCTGATGCGTGCTTCATCAAAATGCTGGGTATAAATATTCTCCAGAGTACTGCAAGATCTAACTGCAAAGAGCAATGAATAATCCCCCCTCAGAACGGTTGCTTCTCTGAAAAATGGGGACAAAACAGTATGTTGTGTGCTTAATATATATAATGGTCTCTATTGTGCATATAAATACAGTTACGTAAACTGAAAAAAATGGTCTCTTTTGTTGTTCTTCAATGTATGTTTTTTGTTTTTGTGAATTAAAAACCGACAAGCCACATTTCAGGGAGAGAGCTAAATATGAATGTATAAAAACGTCACGTTCTTCTGCAGCTGATTATGATGTGATCTGTTTTATTTGTACATTTTAAAGAAATATTCACTGTACTGTTTTTTTTCTGCAGCATTCCTTCATTCTGTCTTGTACACATTTCATGTTTGTCATCCGTTCTTCACAACAAGCAGCGTTTTGATTCTTTATGTTTCTGGTGATCAAAAAAAAAAGAACTAATATTTCCTATCAGCATGTTAATATGTGACTCTTATGAATACTTTGTTTCCATCTGTTGTACAGCCATGGATGATAAGAGTTTTTGACATAAACTTGCCACCGTCTTAAAAAATGTGTTGTGGCTTATATTTTCATAAAGATATTGCAGTTTCATAGTAATTCAATGCAACTTCTTTAAAAGATTATTTGCAGAGGAAATTGGTAAAGCTGGGCAAAATAAATTCAGATCAATTCATAAATATTTGAACAATCAGTTTTGAAAAGATGTTCCTGTTTGTAGGGTTTATTGCTGTTTATATAAAGAGTAAATGATGGAGGAATAGAAAGTTCTGATACACCCAATGACAAGTGCAAACCCTCATGAAAGAATAATCAGTGTTTCTAATTAAAATAAATTATGACCTGTATTACATTTTACAAATGCTTTTTTCTATTTTTTTTTATTTCAGGTTTTAAAATAAGGACTCCCTTTAGTAGCATTTTTGTCAGATGAAATAATTCACTGTCATCTTGTCAGACGTGGTACTGCCTCTAACAAACAGACCTTTTACTAGACCCCTGAATTAGTTTTCTGTAACTTATTTTATGCTGATGGGGGAAGGGAGATAAATGCTATTCCTTCATCCTGTATTGACTGATTTCCAAAAGTCGTCGCTGCACTAAAGAGTCTTAATACATGACTTAAGAAAGCGGTGACGCCTCGTCACTCAGTCAGGATGTTTTTGATGTCAGTCAAATGCATTTCAGAGAAACTGCAAGTTGCGTAAAAAACACAGTTTCTTTTTATTTCATTTATAAGAAAATGAAATGCAACATGGATGAGTGCTGTGTGGGACTCCTCCTGTGAAACTCCAGTTAAGTGCAGCTTTGGTCACATGGTTACCGTTAGAAGTACAAAGAGCTCAAATTCAACTTGTCAGGGTTTCATTATGCAAGAAGAAAATCTGTCAACTATGGGGTGGGACTGGGACCCACAGCTGTGGGCAAAAGACAACAAGATTTATGTAAATTCTCATTTCAGCTCTATGCTGACATATTTGAGCTAAAGGCTGAGGAGTGTTTCAACAGAGTGGAGCGTGAACAGCTGCACAGAAGTGAGTGGTTGGTTAGTTAGGGTAAAATATTCACATGCTGATGCATTTTAAATGAGACATCAGTGTGAGGCTACATCTAAGACAATAGAGGCATAAAAAGGTTATAATCCATAAAAGTTATTGTAAGAGAATTTTACTTTTTCATCCAAATCTATCATTTTTACAGACACGTATCTCCGTCCTAAGCTTTAGGATGGGTTGTCATATTTATAGCTTTATATTCACGACTGACTTATTAACCGCCATTAAGTTCAGGTTTCAGGTCATTTAGCTTCTCAACTGATTTTATCTTCTTCATAAAGCTGTAAGTTTAAAAGCAGAAATCCTGCAAAATGTATTACAGAGAATTTAGTGATGGTCTCATTGTTCTGAAGCTGAAATAGTTTATTCTTCAAATAAACTATAGATTTAAACACAGTCAAACCAAGGTTTAGTTGCCAGTAGATAGTCTACAGTAAAAAATAAGCAACAAATGACAATATTTTAGATTTTTTAGAAATAAATTCTGAACACAATGTGTTCAGTGTACAGAGATTTTTTCAAAATAAAGTTAATTTGTCAGCTGGAAACATCAACCCACCATCAGTTTCGGTTTTTGCTTTCAATCCTGCATGAACTCAGTTTGTTGTTAGCCTTAATGGTAACTTCTCTGTTACATTATCATTTTTAAGTTTCTTTGAATATAAGTGTCTGCCAAATACATAATGATGAAACATAAACTGTGCCTGATTTGATTTAACCTGAAAAAACATAAAGAAAAACATATTTAAACAAACAAACAAAAAAATCATTTTTTAACTATGGAATTGTTTATTGGCTACTGTTTATATAGCATATATATGCATATTTTTTGTATTATGTAATTGTGAGTGCAATAGTAATAAAATTGACACTTCCTCTCCACCAGAATATGTAGTGCAGGTATTTTGAGGACTGTACTAATACTGTTAAAGGGGCAGAGCTCTAAAAGCTTATAGTATATCATACAGGCCCATGACACTTTTGGCATTGTAATGTATCTGTGAAAATAACATAAAACAACAAAGGAATTGAACACTAAATATAATTCATCAACTCTTTTATCCTAATTGTCTCTAAGAGAATAAATCTTTTCACCTTTTTAAAAATTCGATGCCCCTGACAATAACAGAGTGTGAGGGATGCGGCGGCCTGGCAGCAACAGAAGGCATTTCTAATTCAGTCACTTCATTAGCACCAGATCATCATTTTCACAGGTTAAGGAGGGCCACTGGCTGGGTTTCAGGTATAATTGGTTCTATCATAGCTGGCCAGCAGCCAGTGAGTACAGTGATTTGTCATGCAGCTCCCATAATATGGACGATGTTCTGCTCTGATGAACTGAATCAATCACTGGCGTGTGGAGCTGCTGGAAATCTCATAAGTTTAATGGGGGTCAGGATTTTTAAGATTCAGCTGTGATTAAACAAAGCTCATGCAAAAGATGTGAAGCTCAACATTGTTTCAGAGATCCATAAGGTGAAAACAGAGCCAAAGTATTCACTTTTATCAATTATATCATAGTGAAAATTAGAATAAAATCATCAATCTAAATTTAATTATTTTTCCTGAGATTATTTCCAAAAATTCAAAGATTACCTTGTATATTTATCTTCATATTTCGTTATACTCAGTCAGGGCACAATTATTTCATTCTGATCTCTATCTATACATTTATCACACAATAAAATGTAATCACAAAGTTATTATCTATGCAGGATTGTAATTATTTAACAAAAATTAGGTTCGCAATCAACTGGAAATTGTTTAGCTTTTGTTTATTTTGTTTGTTTAAAGACAAAAACTATATAATTACCCAAGGAGATGGCAAGGAGAATTACAAACTGTGGAAATTGTTTTTAGAAAAAACATTTTCTAAAGATTTGTTGGGTTTTTTTCTTTGCTTTTCTTTAATGTGTAATAATCACAAAATAGTTTTGTTTCAGATGAACTCAGGTCTTCAGACCATGGTAACCTGCCTCGTCTAAATCGGGGGCTTTCAGCATTTGTGCACCAACATTTTGGATCAATGCTGTGCCTTTGGATCTGATAGACTCACTCTAAACATCTTTAAGATAAAGTTAAAAACTCTTTTATTTGAGCACCCTCTCGCTAGGTTGTTTTCTTATTTTAATTTTATTTATTTATTTATTTTTAATTGTTTAGCTCTGTATTTTATATGAGGACCTTCAATTCCGCTTTTACTGCAGTTTCTCTATGTTCGCAGGTGTGTCTTTGTGTGCAAATGTGTGTGTGTGTGTGTGTGTGTGTGTGTGTGTGCGTGTGTGTGTTTGTGTGTGAGTGAATAATGGCTTCAAGTGTGCATTTAATCATTACGTGCATGTGTATTGTGATGTGTGTACACATATTACATGTAAATTAAGAGTATACATGTAAATTATGTGTTTGTGTATGTATGTCTGTCAGCATGTATGTGTATGCATTTATATATATGTGTATGGTATATATATGCATGTATCTATATCCATGTACTGAAGCATATTTGTGATTATATGTGCATGTATGCTGTTTATATATATATATATATATATATATATATATATATATATATATATATATATATATATATATATATATATATATATATATATATGTGTGTGTGTGTGTACTTTATTATTCTAGTTTACTTTATGTTATGCATGTGTTTTATTTGTGTTGCCATGCAGGAAATGTGCTTAATAAATAAAATTTGATCTGATTTGAACATAACAATCATACATAAACAGATTGTTGTTAAGTTGTGTGAAAATGTTACCTTTTAATTTCTGAGAAATTTTTTGTATGTTTAAACATTATAACACTTTATCTTCAAAATCATACATATGAAAAAAAATTATAATAAATTTCTTAAAATTCTGAACTATAAATATATCAATTTCACATGTTTTTAATTTGAGCAAACCAAAGTAAAAATTTTTGTTTCTATTGTGCTTTGACTGGAATTGATGCAAAGGGATGTGATGGGAAGTTTTTAGTAAACAAGTTTATATTGATTGTTGTTTGTAAATTTAATAATCACTCATTGCTATTTTTCAAGAAAATTACCGTAGGTGTTCGAAGAGAAGATTGACTTTCTAAAATTAAGAAACAATAGATTAACAGTAAGAGACAAATACACACTAATAATTTTAAAAATATCTTCATTTTAAAGCTGCTAAATCTAATCTATACAGTATGTCTGCAGAGCAGAAACTGTTTGTGAACTGGTATTCAATTTTTTTTAAAGTTGATGTAAATGGAGTGGAAAAGTTGATGTAAATTGAGTGGAAAATCTAAAATTTCGGCAGGTAAAAGTTATAAGCTCTTTGCTAAGAGGTCATTTATTAAGTTTCGCTTTACATATCATCTTTTTAAAATGTTTTTACGTGAAATATTGTCATTTTTCGTCATTCGGAAGTGTGGATGATCCTCAGTGGGCGGAGCAAAAGAACATTTCCCGGATGCACCCGTTAGCAACGTCATGTAAACAAGGAAACGTAATCTCAGAAGCGGCTAGTTTAATTTTTTCTAGCTGAACGACAACAGTAAATGCGATCTGAAACATGTGACATGATTTTTTCATTTAGAATATAAAAGTTTAGTGACTTTTTGGCTTTTCTAGCCACTTTAACCGCCGCGTGTTGACGGCTTCTATGTTTTTATATCTCTTTATAACTCTGGCGATAGCTAGTTTTGGCTAGTAACTGGGCTAATGACTTCGAGTCTAGTTTCACTCATTTCCAGCATGCTTTTTGCGTAATTTGCCTGATGTGACAGTAGTAGTTTGTTTTTGTTAGCAGACGTGATTTTTAGTCGTATGCAAAACTACAAGTAGATGAATAAATATTGTCGATATGGGAGATAAAGAAGTCAGTCTTATTGACAAGCAGCTAAGAAGGTAATGACTAATTTAAGCTTTTCTCTTTGACAATAAAGTTTGCCATGCATAAGTTGTGTGAAACCTCGAAAAAGCTCTTTCTCTTATATTGATTTTTTTTCCAATTACTGAAAACTAACTAATCGTTTTACAAACAGAAATATAACAGAAATGATAACAAATATATTATTGTACCATAATGTGTCATATTCAAATCTGCAAAGCAATATAAAGTAGTGTGACTTTTTTAAATAACCAATTGACAAAGTAATGAATGTTTTCATTGTGTAATAGTTTAAATAAAACAAAACAACAATGCATATTCTGTTTTTAGAGTTTTAGAAATTTTGCCATTGGTGTTTACAAAAAAAGACCTTCACTTAATTATAAGCAGATCTTAATTCACCACAAGATTTTAGAGCGGTAGCAACTTAATCAGTCAATTTTCAAGCAGGTAATCTGTGCCATCTGTGTCATTTGCTTACTAATCTTCAGGATCTTTGTGGGATTTTTTTAATCTTGCAAAATGCTGCAATTTTATTTCCACCACATGTTAATTCTTAACATAATTTTTTAGTAATAAAAATAGTTTGATTCTTGGTTTTGAAAATCTTTACAGTTTTTATTTGGACAAGATATTTATTGTGAAATATTTATTAACTTTTCATAACTTTTAGGACTTTTCACAAGATCAAAAGGTGGTTAATCAAAAAAATAAAAAATAAATCAACAATAAAACAGGCCTAAATGTGTATAATGATTCAGTTGGAGCAGAATAATGTGAGAATAATGTTTTGACTATGATTCTAAAATTGCTGATTTTTCAACAGTTTGCAAGATCTGCCCTTGACTCCTGCTGTTACGTCACTTAATCTACACTGCAATCACTTAACAAGGATCGAGGGTCTTTCCTCAGCTTGGCATCTGCGGCACTTAGACCTTTCCACCAATCGCATTTGTAAGATTGAGGGTCTGAGTTCCCTCACCTCTCTGAGGACTTTGAATTTATCATCCAACTTAATCACAAAGGTTGAAGGTACGTCTATAGTCACTGGTTTCCAGAGATAATAAATGTTTTGTCTCTGCATTAGTTCTCCAGTAATAATTCTTTCTTACTGTAGCTTGTGTTTACTGTCACTTTTCTGTGGGCTGTGAAATCACTCACCTGTGAATGTTCCTTTTTTCAACAGGACTGAATGGCCTTGTGAACCTAACAAGATTAAACTTGTCCTACAACCAGATAAATAACCTCACAGGCGAGTTTGAGCAGAGTTTTCTTTTTTTCAGCTTCAAATGAAAAGTTTAACAAGTCTCTGATGCTTCAGTATTGTTTATTTTCTCAACTTATCATAGGTCTGTTGTATCTCCACGGCACGGAGTACAAGCTAAAGCACCTCAGTCTCCATGGCAACAGCCTAGAGAACATTGATCATCTCCTGCAGTGCCTTTTGGGATTACAAGGTTTACGGGACGTCACTTTAAGTCAGGATGGTGGAGACAACCCTGTCTGTAGTTCACCAGGTAGGAGCAGAAACACTAGGTGTCTGCATTATTCCACAAACGATACGCTGCAAAACATGATGATGGAAGAGCGAATACTGAGCTGATAAAGATAAAATAAGCTGATAAAAACATGGATAAGAAAACAATAGTATAAATAATCATTTTGCTGTATATTTCTAATTTTGAGTGACAAGTGTTCCTAGTTATGTAATAATAGAGTCCTAGGAGTTTGTGACCAGGAGTGTAATACAGCCTCACATTTGTCCAGGTCAGGTTATAAAGGAGATATTGATCTCAGTGGGTTTTACCTGGTTAAATCAAGTTCCCCAAAAACATTTTATCATGATACACCAGAGTGTGAGTGAGTGAGTGTGTGTGTGTGAATAATGGATCATCAGTGAAGAGCCTTGAGTTTCCTCAGACAGAAAAGCACTATATAAAATCTAATCCATTATTATTATTATTTCAAGAAAAAAATGCTGTAATTATATTTATGACAGTAGCAAAAACATATACAAATAAATAACAAAACATTTGACCTGCGATGGCAGAAAGCAGTATTTAGTAGCGCAAACAAGGACCTTTTTCATCTTTTATTGTTTCTGTCCGTTTCTGTCATCTGCTGATGACATGATGACTGTGTGAATCTTGTTGATTAAACCCTCTGCACAACATGCTGTTACCTTGAGGTGTGCGATAAGACATTAGATCATTAACGATTAGATTACGGTCCTTATTTTAACTCAAAAAATGTTGTGATATATTATTTTTGCCATGCTGCTCACCCTTACTGTCACCTGATAAATGGCTCTAGGGAATGCAAATGTGATGTGAAGTCTACTTTTTTAATCAAACATATTGTGGATGATTTGATATGTCACAGCTCTACGTGGGCTTCAATGAGAAAAATAGACAAACAGAAAAAGAAGCACAAAATCATTTCATTATTTTTGACTTTTTATAGAAAGCAGAAAATGGGGAATAATGAGAAATTTAATTTCAAAATATGAATCATCGCTAAATGGTAGGCACTGTTTCTAATATACCTGTGGTAAAGTAATCTAACAACTTTAAACAGCAGGGTAATGTCCTCATCATGCTTTTTGAAATAAGGGACTTTAAAGCTTTCTTTACATCCCAGTGAAATTCAAACCCATTCAGGATGACGGACTCTGAAACTAATGACTATGATCTGTTTGGTTACCGTTCATCTTATGATCCTTCATTTCTGTCATTTGAGTTGACAGCAGTATAATTGTAGAAAAGAAAATCATTTCAGTTCTTCTGTGGACTCAACGCGTCGGTTGTTCTGTTCATGATTAATTCACAGCCACAGACGGTGAAAGCATCTCTTTTCATCTCTATAAAGACAAGTTGTACTTAACTCACTCTTACACCCCTTTCTGTCTGTGTATGCTGATGTACTTGCATAAGCTGTTCTCAGGTCTGATTATATAAGCTGCAGCAGTAGTGCATGTGAGGACAGAGGTTATTTATGTGAATAGAACTTGATTTTATTCAACGTGATCACTACAGCACCTGATGTTTAATGAAGACCGGGTTGATTGTAATTGCTCTTGGACAGCCACGCAGCTCCAAATTGGATATATTTTTCTAATGCCGATGTGTTTCTGTTTTACTGCAGGTTACTGGGATGTTGTTATGGAGTCGCTGCCACAGATTTCCGTTCTGGATGGTCTGGATCGGCTGAGACACCCATCATCTCCTGGTATAAGCAGCCTCTGTGACATACCTGGCCTGGAGGACTACGTGGAATTTTTGCTCTCTTCTGATACGAGTCACAGTGAAGCAGTAATTTTTGATTCCCTTCTATTATTAATTACTTGAACTTTAATTTCCTATTTTCTCCTACATTTGTATCTTGTGTCAACATGTATTAGACTGGGAAACTAGCCAAAATAGCACCATCCAAACCCATTTTTGGTTAGCAGGTGGCTAATGTGGCAGATGGGATTTGAGAATTCATTCATATTTTAGTTGAGTCTGAATGTTTCCCTGCAACTTCCCTGATCTGAGTTCCAGAGAGTTCCTCAAACTTCTTCCTCCTTGAAAGAATTTTAATGTTTCATCACAGGTTAAGGGCGCTGTTCCTACTCCCTGCAGCGACAAGGTGCTTACCCAGTTTCGTCAGCAGATTGCCTCAGAAGCAGCCACAGATCCAGTCACACAACCAGTCAGTCAGAGCTCCCAGCCAGTTCGCTCCACTGCAGCTGAGCCGCCGCATCCCATTAATGAAGAACGACTCAGGAAACTGGAGCACCAGGTGTCCCAACTCATCCAGCAGGTGCAACATTAACACTACTGAAAGTCATTGACTCACTTACTTGGATAAATGTGTGTAAATTGATGTTGACTCATTATATCGATATATGCAGAATATAGAATGTGATTGACTGATATTGAGGTTGCGTCCCAGCTGTAGAACTAGTTGTGTGCAAATGTTTTAGACGTGCTGTAGCTGTTTAACATTCTCATCCATCACATACAACCAGGAAAGTGTTAATCAGTTCAAAATTAACCCTAGAAGCTAAAAAAAATACTGGTAAAAATGGTCTCTCTTCAGTCTCAAGACCCTGAGTGTTTGAGTCCCATAGAGCTCCCAACTGAACAGTATTTAGTCAGTCTGAGATTATGAGAGAGTCTGAGTCCACAAAGAAGGTTGACAATTCTTCAAAACTTTCCCTGCAGCTCACCAGACCTGCACAACCATCGAGGAAACATTTGTTAAATTATTTAAAAAGACATATTCATGGCATCATTTCTTGACTTTTATTTCCTATAAGTTTAGCTCAGTGTTTTAACTCATTTAGTCTTTAAGTGTGTGTGTTGTTGAGTCTCTTATATACTGTTTTTTTGCACCTGTATATTAAGGCCCCAGTGGGTGAAAAATCAAGCATCTCGACCCAGTCTGTGGTGAATGTACGGAAAGCCAAAAGGGACACAGACCACACATCAGAAAGTGAGTGTGAGAGCAGTAAGGAAAACAGGAGGCGCACTGGGATTCCCAAACAGACTAGCATCATGACATCAAGTACGACCACTCAGGAGACCACGAGCACGAGATCAGACAGGTGAGTCTGCGCTTAAAGAATCAGCTGCTGGTTTATTTTATAGTGCAAAAAAAATAGTTACTACCCTGTTTACAGCTTTACTTCATAATTCTTATATTGAATCGTTACGTTAAAATGTTTTTTTGTGCTCTAGATTGTGGCACAAAGTTTGGAAGTGTACAATCACATTTACGCAAATATTGACCTGTTTGCACCTGTAAAAATTTAATAAACACATTGTAGTGTTTGGAAATGAGGACAATATTGAAAAAGTCAAACTGTCCTGCACACGTTCAGTGCAGAGGATACCTATCAGGTTCAGATTTGCCAAAGAAAATGTCGGAGTCCCTATCACACTTTGTTTTGGAATAATTCCCTTCTCAACATCCTTGAAAGAAGATAACACGGTCTCCCTTCGTTCTTTCCGAGTATACAGAACTCTGAACATTTAATCAGATACATACGTGTCACTTAACAAGTGAGTATCTGATTTCACCCCTTTATAAGTATGTAAAGTTATAAAAAGGGTACATATAACTATGTAATAACGCTACAACAGCAAAAGATGTGACCAGTTTTCTCATCGTTTATCAACTTAATATTGTTTGGTTTTATGATTACAGAGAATACCTCAGCTGAAGAGGATGATAAATGTTCCTCAGTTTGGTGATTAATGACTCTACTTCCATTGTCCATTCCTTCATCCCTCTTCACTAATTACATATGCTTAAAATTCATTAATTTGACCCAAACAGGCCTACAAAAGTCCTTTAAAAGTATCTCTGAGCTTCAAATTGAACATAAGTTTTAAGTCAAAGTCACACTTTGTTTACTTGTAAATAACAGTAAGTCTGCACATTGTTTAACCCTATATTCACTAGAGAACTGTTCTGCTCAGAATAAGTTTTAGAACCTGTTCAATACTTGTGGGTTGTTATATTTGGTATAAGTGAAGTCTGCCACCATCACTCTGGTACCCAAAGAGGGAGCCTCAGTGGACTGGACTACAGACCAACTGCACTCATGTCATGCAGTAAACGCTACAACTGGCCTCAAAAGCAAGGACCAGTAGACTGAGGGACGCTTCTTCTTCACAGCAATCAGGACAATAAATAAACTAAAACCTGTATAATGTTTTCCTTTGACTGAATAACAAATTCTCTCCGACAGCCAGCAGAGCAAAAACACTCATCAGTGCAATAAATTCACTATAACTCGAATAATGTTTACAGCTCTATTAAAAGCTTTTTGTACATCACAGCAACTTGGAAAAGACTTGTTTGTTTTTATTTTACATTTATTTGTTTCTATATCTGTGCTTTTATTTGACATAAATAAATTTGACACCATTTGAGTTTAATCTACAGTTTCATTGTATTCACATACAGTAAAATAATAATAAAGACTTTCTGATTCTGACATTTGTAGCAAACAGGAGGTTCGTAAACTGAGGACTTCAAAGGCTGCTGTGGGGCCCAGAAGAAAGCCTGCTGGTGGAGGATGGGTTCAGGCAGCAGCGCAGACAGCTAAAGGACCTTTGAGAGCAGCTAAGACTTCAGGCGATGTAAAAGCCAAATCCACCCAGGAAGAAGTAACCTACAGGGTACGCTCTGGATCGATTTTATTTAAAGAATGTTGTGTTCAAATGGAAGATCAGTAATTAAGTCCAAGTTGTGTAACTCAACAACACATTGTATTATTTATAATCTCACCACCTTTTAGTGACTTGATTGTCTTTATTTCTCCTTACATTTAACATCTCAAACCAATTTTTATATAGGTGCTAACAAATTGCCTAATACCGTCTATATTTTTAATTGTGTGTTCAGACGATCGTAGAGGAGCGTGATAAGGAAATGGAGAGACGTTGGAAGGCAGAACAAGCGGTGCTGAAGCTGACGGAGGAGCTGAAGTGTCTGCAGACAAAGGTCAGCGAGGAAAAAGACCTTCAGAGCATGGCTCTGCACACCACAGACAGGTAAGAGCGAGGCACAGACGGACACTACAAGCACAAACTTCCACACAAAGTGGCACTGCTGCACTAAAACAGATGTCACATTAAAAACAGGATAATTGAACACATCTCTGTGGGTTTTAGCCGTCAGCTGAATAATGTCTCCTCGTCCGTTTCTACTCTCATAATCTTTTATGTGGGCTCTCCTGAGAGCAGAGCCACCTGCCAGTTTCATTCTTTAACAGAGTATCCATGCTACCATTAAGCCTCAAACCCAAAGGCTTTGCACTAATGTTTGGCACTATTACCCCACAATTAGTTTAAAGATCATTAATTTACACACCCACTCAGATTATATAGTTTATTTTTAATACCCAGAAGTGGTAATTATCCATATTTTTATCTGTATTGTTACACATCACGTCTGCATTGTGCAGATAGTTGTGTCGTTTGTTTGTCCCTTGTTGTGTCACATTTTTTGTTTAGATAAATGTTCATTTTATTGTAATTATGGGTTCGTGATGCACATATGTCAGCAGGATCACATAAACCAGTCTCAGCTGTCACGTCCTGTAAGCAAACAGAGCTGTTCTTGTTGACATCTGCAGTCTTCACAAGGCGGATTACAGGAAAACGGCTCATCAAGGCAGATTTGAAACTGCTGTGAATTTCACTGTTTACATCTTTCTTATTCCCTCCTTCCACTGGATGACAATTTATCTTTATCAGATTTTGACAATTATCTAATTAATCAATGCTTTGGGAAATAGGTGATGTTTCTTACCTCATTTTTGACACATTGAGATTAGAAATTTAGTCTAACTGAGATCATAAAAGCAGTCTGATCATTTTTTCACCTCATGCAGACTGAAGGAGTTGTTGCTAAAAGAGAGATCAGGACGCTCTGAGCTGCAGGCTCGTGTTGAGGAGCTGGAGAGGAGGTGTCAGTCTCTAACCCAGCAGCTGGAGCAGACCCGCAGCAGTGAAGAACAACACAAGACTGCACTGCGTAGACTGGAGGAGAGCATCTCCCATGGAGACGCTCTCAGGGCCTGCCAGCAGGCTGAAGAGGTACACACACTGGTTTGTTAGCCTGAGAACACATCAGTTTGACAGAAAGGCAGTAAGGCGATGCTCATTAGTTCTTATAATAAAGTTGGTGCCACCTAAACAAGTTTATTTAGAGTCACAGAAATATAAATGTGTCAGGATGCTTCTGCACTCCATTATCGAACCTTAACTATAGCTCTAATTTGTGCAGTAAAAAATATTCTGCAGCTCTAACAGAGTTCTACAAACCTTATGCTGACCTTCCTCAGATGAAACGTTACCAGGAGCTGGAAAACAAGTCAGCAGCTCTAAAGAGAGAGCTGGACATCCAGAGAGCCTCAGTCCGCCAGCACAAAGACAAACTGCAGCAGCTGCATGAGCTGCTGGCATCCAGAGAACAAGAGCACAGGTACATCAAGTCAAGTTGATCCGTTTCAGTCATTTCTAGTAACCAGCACCCCTTCACTAAAATTATTGTTGATCTTTTCAGAAAAAATCTGACTTTGAATTTAGGGAATCGAATTTGTGTAAATTACGGTATATCGCAATGTGTGGTTCCCTGAAATCTGACATTCTAATACAAACTAGGAACAAACAGAGTTAAAACTTCACAAATTCAGACCATCACAGACTCAAAAGCTAATCACTCTTCTCTGTCAACAAAAGAAACCAGAATCCTTCAGCAAAGTAACAGTTTGTACCAACGTAATCATACGTAGTTCTAAAACGACACGCACAATGGCATCAAAATGCTGGTACAACAACAACAACACTACTCTTACTCTAATACACACCTTAGTTACCTTTTTGGTGCAAAAACAACTTTTCACTAAAGTCTGTGGAGAAAGGCTCAGATCCAGAGTTTCTTCCAAGCTGTTGATGCTCTCACATCCATTATTAAAGGAGCATGAGGCACCTTTACGAAACGAAACTCACGAGTGACGCGCCCGGCGCTGCGAGTAGCTACAGCCGTGCACGGGAGCGCAAACTAATTTGCAGATCTAGTTCGTATCATTCGGGTTCAACCAAAGGCAAGCGGAGACATGATTCCATAAATAAAACCACATTTTATTAATACAAAAGGAAATATGGTCAAACAATGCACCACGCCACACACACACACACACTATGGCTCGGTCGGATTGCCACCCTAATAGTCCCAGAGGGGAGTTGACCTCCCCCACTCCTGTGCTCCTCTTCTGAACTGACGGGGAGCACCAGCAGTCTGTCCAATCAGAGCGCCGAGGCTCGGCGCACCGTGACGTTGGTTAATCTACCACTGGCTCTCCGGGCAGGGTGTCCACCAGCTGGGATGTCCTAAAAACACAAAGCTATCAACACCCCCGAGCCACTGACATCAGAGTCCAACGCTCCCACTACCCAAACCAGTATAACATACCGTATTCACATGGACAGCGCCCGCTACCAACCCGAACGCCGAGCAAAGGCGGAGCGGAAGCTGTAGTCAGTCGGGGGTTCTCACCGGTTTTCCCCCCCAAAAGGAGGGAGGCCGAGCTCCGGTTGTAGCCACAGCCACTAGGGCGCGCCCACAGCCATTAGGGCGCGCCCGTAGCCACAAATGGCTGTGACTGCTCTCCCGTAGCCATCAGACCAGCCAATGGCTGTGGCTATGAATTGCTGTGACAACAGCGGCCGCTGCCCGGACGGATTCCTTTACGTTAAAGGTTTTGCGACAGGTCAATGCTGAACTGATAAGCATTGTTTTGGCAGTTTTAAAGCACAGTAGTTAAAAACTTTGTTCATATTTTAAACTTTGTTCATATTTGATGTTTAGTGAATGCCTTTGGTTTACTTTGAACTTGTGCTTGGTCATATTATTCTAACGTGGCTGTGCGGTGCTAACCAGATGTCCCGTTTTGTTCGGGACTGTCCTGCATTTACCATAATTTTCTAATGTCCCACAAATGGACACTGTCCAGAATTTGTTATCTCAATCCTTTAACACCAAGCACGTCCTCGTTGACATTTCTGCACTCCTCAGTGGTTTGTGATATTAAAAAAAAAATTCAAACGGGTTTAGAAAGAAGAAAAATTAATCTTTCAGTTCAGCATAGTGTTATTATGGTCATTTACGCTCCGCGGTGACATTAGACCCACAAACCACCTGCTCGCTTGTTGTGAGTAAATGTGTATGACAGAGCAAAATCTAACTTTATGCGTACACGGACCGGTGGTGTAATGGTCAGCGCATCTGCTCCGAATTCAGTAGCTTAAGGATCGAATCCTGTCTTGGGCAATATAAAATCAACCATTTCATTCTTTATTTAATTAAACAAATTATTTAATTATTAATTATATTATTACAGTGAATTTGGGTATTTGAAAGTACAGCTACGTTTTAATAGGTAGGGGAAGAGGTGTTTGAGACAGAGGAAGACCTGGTACTAGTCAAGTGAAGGCTTCTGGTGTAATGGGTAGAGCATCTGCAACTAATTTTGGCGTTCTAGGATCAAATCCCTGTCTAGACATTATGAAAAAAAAATTTTTTCTAAGAAAACAACTAATGAATATTACATTGAATTTGCATATTTTAAAGTACAGTGGTATTTTAAAATATTTACAGTGGCTACGTTCACAGCCATCATAGCCATGTTCACAGCACAATGGCTATGAACGTAGCCACAGTGGCTACGTTCACAGCCATCATAGCCATGTTCATAGCACAGTGGCTATGAACGTCGCCACTGTGGCTAAGTTCACAGCCATCATAGCCATGTTCATAGCACAGTGGCTATGAACGTAGCCACAGTGGCTACGTTCACAGCCATCATAGCCATGTTCATAGCACAGTGGCTGTGAACGTAGCCACTGTGGCTACGTTCATAGCCACTGTGCTATGAACATGGCTATGATGGCTGTGAACGTAGCCACAGTGGCTACGTTCATAGCCATTGTGCTATGAACATGGCTATGATGGCTGTGAACGTAGCCACTGTAAATACTTTAAAATACCACTGTACTTTAAAATATGCAAATTCAATGTAATATTCATTAGTTGTTTTCTTAGAAAAAATTTTTTTTTCATAATGTCTAGACAGGGATTTTTCTTTTCATACTTAGTATAACCAAATAGTACATTTTTTAAATGAATTTAGGGTTAGTTTGGTTATACTAAGTATGAAAAAAAAAATGAATCTGCTTTTTTTGTGATTAATTTGTTTTTAATTTTAGCTAAATTCTACATTCATAAATGTAAAGTTATGAAAACTCAGCCTCTGTTCTGCATAATTCAAAAGGAAGTTAAACTTTATTTGCATACATTGTCTACCTCACAGAATCTTAAAGCTTGTAAAACATTGAAAATTTCTTCAGACTTTAATATCCTGGTGAACTTGATCTGACCTAAATATTGTTAAATGTATATTTGATTATTTAAGTATTCAAATTATGATGTTTAGTACTGTGCGTTATAATTTGACAAACCCCTGGCAATATATATATTTTTTATTTTTGTTGTGTATTTAATTTGATTTGTCTATTTATATTGTTGTTATTGTTTGATCTTTGTTTCATAATGTAACATTGCTTCTTTCAAATAAAGTACAAAAAAAATTTCATAGCACAATGGCTATGAATGTAGCCACGGTGGCTGTGAACGTAGCCATCATAGCCACTGTGGCTACGTTCATAGCCACTGTGCTATGAACATGGCTATGATGGCTGTGAAC
>SSNR01000023.1:4069549-4139783 GCA_006937965.1 Callopanchax toddi
AAGCTACTGAATTCGGAGCAGATGCGCTGACCATTACACCACCGGTCCGTGTACGCATAAAGTTAGATTTTGCTCTGTCATACACATTTACTCACAACAAGCGAGCAGGTGGTTTGTGGGTCTAATGTCACCGCGGAGCGTAAATGACCATAATAACACTATGCTGAACTGAAAGATTAATTTTTCTTCTTTCTAAACCCGTTTGAATTTTTTTTTTAATATCACAAACCACTGAGGAGTGCAGAAATGTCAACGAGGACGTGCTTGGTGTTAAAGGATTGAGATAACAAATTCTGGACAGTGTCCATTTGTGGGACATTAGAAAATTATGGTAAATGCAGGACAGTCCCGAACAAAACGGGACATCTGGTTAGCACCGCACAGCCACGTTAGAATAATATGACCAAGCACAAGTTCAAAGTAAACCAAAGGCATTCACTAAACATCAAATATGAACAAAGTTTAAAATATGAACAAAGTTTTTAACTACTGTGCTTTAAAACTGCCAAAACAATGCTTATCAGTTCAGCATTGACCTGTCGCAAAACCTTTAACGTAAAGGAATCCGTCCGGGCAGCGGCCGCTGTTGTCACAGCAATTCATAGCCACAGCCATTGGCTGGTCTGATGGCTACGGGAGAGCAGTCACAGCCATTTGTGGCTACGGGCGCGCCCTAATGGCTGTGGGCGCGCCCTAGTGGCTGTGGCTACAACCGGAGCTCGGCCCTACTGCCCAAAAGGCTGCGCTCCCAACACCAGACCAGCAGGAGCAGCGAGCGCAGCGCAGCCGCCTCTGCGCACTGTGAGCGGACTGAGAGGAGGAAATAGTCAGGGAGGGGATCAGCTGAGCTCCGACACACAGTCACATCTACACATCGCTGTGCGCTCAACTACACAACACCTTTAGCTGTGTGAAACCCTGTAATCAATCAGAGTGTTTGTCAGCTCCATGAATGCTGCCCATATACCGCCAGTATCATGATTGATTTAAGTCGGCCATTGGCACGCAACGGTGCAATACTGCCACCTACCGCATATACATTTCTTTATGGTTTTGAAACTTTCGAGAACGCGCATACAGTGTCAGTTGACATCACATCCGTAAGACAGCGCGGGAAAGTCAGGCCCGAACTGAAGCGAGTTTTACCGCTCACAGCCTGCTCAAGACAATGGAACGATAGTTTAAAACCCATTAGCTGCAAAAAACTGAACATGCATGATTTTTTTTTTTTAAATGCTGCCTCACAGCCCTTTAAAAAAAGTGAAACGAATATTAAGAAAGTAAAGTTGTGCTGTTAGAAAAAAGTTAATGTTGATATTTATCTAGTGCTGTTTTGAAGTGGGCTTCAGTGAAATACAAAAAGCTGAATTCTTGTATTTTTGTGGCTGACTCAGTACTTTGCCTAATTTGAATGAAGTGGTGATGACATTTCACTGGTTGTTCAGAGAAAAACACATTACCTTTTAAGTGTTTACCTCCTGAAAAGTATGCTTAAAAAGTGTTGCTTCACAGTAGCACTGTTTGTTATTTTTAAGTATATTAGGAAGTACAAATGTATGAGGCTACTTTGTTTGCTTAAGTTTGGTTTTACAAAATAGTTTCATTCAATTTAAATGTTCAAACTTGTAGGTGTTGATTATTCTGTAGCAGTGTGAACAGGCCAGTGTCTCGCTGTCCTCTTCCCACAGACGACAGCTGGAGTTGCGGTTACAGCCTGGCGGGGCAGATTTCAGGGAGGCAGTGGCGAAGGAAGTAGCATCCGTGGAACAGAAACACAGCCAGAAGGAGGCGGAGCTGCAGGAGAAACTGATGGAGGGCAGGAAACAGTTCGCCGCCCTGGAGGACGAGTTCCGCATGGCGCTAACCATCGAGGCTACTCGCTTCTCAGAGGTCTGCTGAAAGATACACTCCTGCCTTCTGACCGACTTCAAATCATGTTTACATACTGTTTTTTAGTTCCTAAAAGAAGCGTTATGACTTTATAACTTTTATCATAACTGACACTTAGAAACCCACAGGTTATTTTTCATAACACATAAAAGACTGTTTGGCCAGGCCCCTCTGAGTCGGTGCAGTGTGAGAAATGTGCAGGTTTAGAGGAGAGCAGACTTGTTTGGATGGGAGACATCAAAGTAGTGCTGTGTTTTGAACAAAATGGGCCTAATTAATATTTGGATTAGCATAAACAACACTGGTGTAGGAGGACGTAATGTGGGTGTGAATAATTAGACTGTTAAATGAAAAATATAAATGTTCCGTCATACAGCTCACATGTAAACAATTGTCATATTTAAAATGAACTTGTTTGATTTTTGCTAGTCGTTTAAATATAACCACTGTGATGATGTCCTGACTCTTACAGCACTTTTTCTATCTTAGGTTAACAAAGTGGGATTGATCTCAATTTTAAAAGATGTGATGGATTCTTTTCCAGATTTATGGTAAAAGCTGAGACTCGGTTGTGATTACTGAACTCAGGACAAGCAGTCTGATTGTCACAGGAGGGAAGCTTTACAAAAAGATTACATTTGAATTCAGCCTCTGTGTCACGTCCTGGGGGGGGTGTCGGACCCAAAAACTCAGCCAACGCACAGAATGAAGCAAGTAACAGGTTTATTAGAGAGAGGATTGTGCTGCTCCAGATGTCAGGCCACAGGGATGTTGTTGTGCTGCTGATAATCTCCAGTTGAGCAGCACTGGAATGAGAGAATAGATGGTTAGAGATCTCTCACCATGGGGGGAGGACAAGAGGAGGTGTGGTCATGTGAACAGTCCAGGTGGGTACACGTGGGGTCAGAGAGCAGGGAGGCACCAAGGTCCGGCAGGCAGAGAGGAGTCAGAGATCAGGCAAGGGTCAAGAACCAGGAGATCCAGATCTGTGGGGGAAGCAGGCAAAGGGCTGGAGTCCTGAGAGCAAAAACAGGGTAAAAATGTTTAAAGAGCTTGACAAGACTGGAGTATCGTCTGCAAGAGCATCAGATAATCTGGCACAGAGCTGTGGCTGGAGGGAGCTTATATCCTGGGGAGCACAGGTGGAGATGATTAGACAGGCAATCATGAGCAGACAGGCAACAGGTGAGCATGGTTAGGTGGTATGCAGCAATGCAGAGAGGTAGGATCATGACACTCTGCACAAAATGTATTCTTTTTCTTGATTGCTCCCACTTGCACATCTTGTTCTTGACATCACGCTACCTTTCCACCTTAAAGAAAAGGCTGAATAATAAATGGGTTGCAAGCCACATTCTTAAAATAAGAGAAATCCATGAATGTAATATTACATTTTTTAGTAAAAGTTGAGATGGATGAAAATGTGAAGCCGGGTAATGGTCGGACCAAAGATCTTCACATGGTTTAACTCTCGGGTTGCTTGTTGACATTTGAAATCCTTTGCTTTTCTTGCAGGTGAAGGAGGCGTGTGATCACATGACTGCAGAGCTGATGGAGCTCAAGGGGACTGTCGCTCAGTCTCAGCAGAGAGAGAGGAAATCAGCCTCTCTGGTGCAGGAACTCACAGCGATGGTGAAAGAACAGAAGAGTCGCATCTCTGAGCTCATCAAAGCCAAGAAAGATGCTGTCGCTGACCTTAAGGTGTTAAAACTTCACATCAATCATGTTTGTTTCATTTATTTAGGCAGGTTACCTGATTAAGAAGCAGCTGCTTTCTTTTCTAAAACTTGTCCACTCAGAGCATGTAGGAAAGTGGCTACGTTCTGACATTATAAACACTGAGTGGTCCAGCTGCCTTACCGTCTGCCAGCTGCGACAGTTGGAGGTTCATGATTAATACTGCCTGTGTCTGTTCCTCTGCCAGAACCGGCTGTATTCCTTGGAAGGAGAGGTGGAACAGTGCCGGCGACAGGGTCTGCAGCTCGAGCTGCTTAAGAAGGACAAGACGCGGCTCGTGTCTCAGCTCACAGCTCAGGAGTCTGTGATAGACGGCCTCAGAGCTGAGAGGAGGATCTGGGGCCAGGAGCTCGCTCAACAAGGTGAGAAATCCAGGAGGACACGTGTGATGAGTCAGCAGGAGAAACTCTGAACGGCTGATTTAGGGATAAAAACTGAGAGATCTTAGAATTATTATGGAAAAGATTTGTTTTTGTTTGTTCAGGGTTTAGTTTTTATTTGTTCCCAGTGTATTTTGCCATCTAGTGGTTCATTAGGAGACATGCACTTAACACAATCAAAGAAAAGTATTTGCTTTAGTTTTCTCTGGAAAGTGTCACGTACAAGGACAAGGCTGTAAATGAATAATAAAGAAGCCAAAGTCCAAAGAAAAACTTTGAAAGGCATTTAAACAAACTAAAAGTGTTATTCTCTTTATAAAGGTTTAAAGGAACCGTATCTTTGGAAAAAAAATGTCAGAGTTTCATTCAAATCTGTCCAGTGGTTTATGAGATGTTTTGCTAAAACAAACAAACACACAAGCAAAAGCCTCACCTCTTGCCTTTTGGTGGTAGGCCGTAATGAGGTGTAGCTAAAGACTTTGGTGCAGCACTTTAAACCATTAATCATTACATTGTATGAATTTACAATAAGAATAAGAAAATAAGAGCTAGGAACAAAAAAGAAGAGAGAAAAAAGAGACATGATGAGATGTTTTGATTTGATGTTTTTCTTTTTCAGGTGCATCATTGGCTCAGGATCGTGGACGTCTGGAGGCCAGGATTGAGGTGTTGACCAATGAGCTGGAGATTCAGAGGAAACAGAATCAGAGGGATCACGACGCTCTTAAAATCAAAACCAAAATCATGGACGACCAGACAGAGACCATCCGCAAACTGAAAGAGGTGATACTGAGCCAACTTTCTTTAAAACTACTCACCCATGAAGTCAGCTGTTTTGCTTTCCTATCATCTATTTCCGCTCATTAAAAGTGTATTTGTACTTTTGTATTTTTTAACTTTATCTTGAGACACATTGAGTTTATTTTCCTTCGCCACCTTCCTGCTGTTCAGTCGCTGCAGGGGCGTGACGATCAGATCTGTAGGTTGAGGGAGGAGGCTGTACAGACCCAGAAGAAGTTCCAGCAGCAGCTGGAGGAGGAAACAGGCCTACAGTCTGAGCTGAAGGAGCAGCTGGCACATCTGAGCCTGCGTAAGGAGGAGCTGAAACAGCAGCTGGAAGACAAGGATGCAGAGCTGGAGGAGGTCAGAAGAGTTTACAGGCAAGTGTTCATTAGCAAAAACCAAATGTGTTCTATACAGGAAATGATATAGAACAGGAAAACATTGGAAGACATCATTGGAAATATTTATTTGGATCACACCAAACTCTCATTGTAGCTGGTACTACTACTGAGTAAAATGTAACATTTAAAATGAAAGTAATAATTCAACTGCTAAGTTTTAAAGATAAAAAAATCAAATAGAGTAAGTTAAGATTTGTCTTTTCAAACTCTTAAAGCTTTACCTCTAAGATTTTTCTGAAACCATATATATGTGTGTGTGTGTATGTATATATTGGGGGGGTTACCTTTTTATTTGTGTCTTTCCTCTGTTAGTGATTCCAACAAGAAGTGGCAGGAGAAGTCAGAGCTCCTCACGCGACTTGAGAGCCAAGTGAAGCGTATGAAGGAAAATTTTGATTCCAAGGAGCACCTGCTGCAGGAGGAGAGAGATAAAGCAACAGATGCACACAAGTAATATCAGCAGAGCCACATTCTGTCCTTCTGAGCCTCGTAGAGCAGTTTATTACAACCGAACATTTTTTATGGTAGATTTCATTATCACTGATGACTGCAAGAGTCTTAAAATCTGTCTTCTGAGAACTAAACTGTTCTCGTTAACAGATTTCCTCTTGAGTGTTAAGATGAATCTTAGCTTAGTTGGTTGAAAATGCTCAGTTTACGTATCTTAATCATACCACTTTTAAAACAAGGTTGTGGTTGTGTGTCTTGTAGAGCTGCAGTGGAAAAGCTGCGCTGTGTGGACGATGCTTTCCGTGGACAACTGGAGTCTGTCCAGGCTGCACATCAAGCTGAGCTGCTCCGGCTGTCTAATGAAAAACAGAAACAGATAGAACAGGCTACTCAGAAGGTAAACTATAGATGGCGAAGATGTTTTTTCTTTAAATTATAGGGAATAGCAGCTGCTTTTTGTCTGTGTGTTCATGTGTGAGAAATGTAAACACAAGCATTGTGTAACTGTCTGTAGGGACAGATCACAACAGGAAGTCCTGGAGGTAATTACAGGTTAGCATGCTGAATGAGAGGATAGCTACATGTGAATTTCAATCAAAGCTTTTGTTGCTTTCTTCACTGTTGTGTTAATGTTTCATTGAGACAGATTACGTCATTCACAGGCTTTTATCTCAGCATCTTTTTTATCCATCAGTCTCTGAAAATAAAAATTTAGCAACTGGAAAAAATGAAAGATTTTATTGACTTTATGGACTTTTTGTATGTAACTGAACTAGTCTTTGTGCTTCTCCCTCAGGTATTTGATGTAGAAGAAGAAATGCGTCAACTTCTTCAGGAGACTGAAGCTAACAAGAGAATCATGGAGGAGAAAATGAAACGTCTCACCAGCGTATTAAAAGACTTCAACACATAAATAATATACGAATGACAAGAACACTGGGCAGTTAGAATTTTTGATAACATTCTTTACACATAGATCTATTTTTGTATATTTAAGATAAGTTATTTGTTGTACTTTAGTCTGAGATTTCTAATAAATTGGTCTAAAAAAGTGTCACCATTGTGTCAAACAGTATTATTTTAAAAGCCATTTGTATGAGTAAAATCTAATTTTTTGTAGCATATATTAGTTTTTTACTGTCATTTACACACAATTTTGAAAACTTGGTTTTTATTTTCAAAATATAATTGCAATTATCCAAACACCAAACTCAATTTGCATAATTCCTAGATTGTTTGCAAAATGACACACTTCAGTCCAAACATATACACACATTTGTAAAAATGGTATTAGTTGTCATTTAACCAACACAGTCCTCAATGATCAGACACCATTGCAGCCAGTTTCACTCTGATATGATAAATAAAAAACACATTTGTCAATTAAACTAAAACAAACAATAAATAAATAAAAATGGTTAATTATTCATAAATTGTTTGAATTGTTTTTGTTTTCTGGTAGTCCAAGATTTATGCAAACATTTTTAACAGGTGCTGTGGATTAAATGTTTTGTAATGTCACAAAATCACCACAAGAGGGTGACAGTTGTCCATTAAAATTATTTAAATGAGTTTTTTTGCTTGAGTAAAATCATGGTATTACATTAGAGTTATTATACATATATGTAAACTGGATGGTTTTTAGTTTGTTTATTGAACAGATTACAAGTGTTGTATTTCCACTTAACCCCCACAAGAGGGCGACTGATGTCTAGCAGAATCAGATAGCAAAAATAAAACATTAGATATGCCTCACTGCTTTTCTTGTTAAATGAGCTGACTCAACTAGTTGTTTTCAAATGTTTCTGTTCCTAATTACAGTATTTTAACAAGTTTTATGTGACGGGTTCATCAGTGGACTGAGGACAAATACATCACCTTTGATAAACTTGGTAATTTGGCACTCATTGATGCAAGATCTTGTATCAGATTGGGAAAATTGGTCATTTATTTTTCTCTCTTTGACAGTGAATTATTATTTCTTCTTTTTTTTCAAAATGTCCACACAAAAAATTATACTCATTCCCTTTTGTTCACTAAAAAGAATAAATAAATAAATTGTTCACCTAAGTTTTTTGGGTTTTAAAAGTAAACCACAATTAAATATAATAGAATTAATGGTTTAAATAACTCTAGAAATGACAATGAATCATAATAAATCAATGTAAATATGATTTATGTGTATTAAAGTAATTGTACATCATGCGTAGAACAAAAGTAACAAAACAAATATTTTGTGTTCATCTTGTTGGTGCTTCAGTGTTTGCAGCTGTCACAGAGAAGAGCTGGCTCTGGGTCAGTGTCTGTTCGGATTGATACAAATAAAGTTTATTAAAAGACCAGTGATTGCTGTCTCAAAGCCGTATATGACGCTGTGCTGTCTGTCTCGGTGAGGGCGGGGTCAAATTCAAATAAGGCGGGGCTTCGCCAAACCGGAGGAAGACTCCGCCTCGGCACGAGCGGGACAAGAGTTGCCGTGGCAACTGTACCCTAACGTAACGTACGTTGATTTAAAAAGACCACAAGTACTGCTGTCGTCCAGTTAAGGTAACAAAGGCGTTATCTGTTAACAGACTGGAATTGTTATTTTTTTCTAAAGCAACCCAGTAAAAAGAGGCGAACTCTTAATTTGTAGAAAGAAGATGGAGATTGAGCCGAAGGAGAACCTACGCTCGACCTCGAGTCGCCATGAAAAAAGTTTGGGGCTCCTCACGATGAAGTTTGTCAGTCTGATACAAGAAGCTAAGGATGGCGTCCTTGATTTGAAAGTGGTCAGTGAAACTAAAGAAGATTTGTTCACTGCTGTAGTTTGGGAGGTTTGTCTCAATGAGGGGGCAGTAGATTTTAACAAAGACCTGAGTGGACCTGTCAGGTCAGGTGCATTCATCCATATATTTAACAGGTGTATTAACGAGCCGCCATTATTGGGCTTCTCCGTCCATGGGTCCGGCTAATATTACAAAAGTTCTAAAAATATGGGTTTCCCCGAAGTTTAGGTCGCTGTTAAATAGTTGGGCAATGTTAAATTAAAACTGTCTGAGGAAATTGGCACTTAAATTAAAATAATATCATGACCTATTTTCACAACAATATAAGATTGTGTTTACTTTTTGGCTAGGGCTATTCACAGATTTTAGAAGGGTTTAACGTCTTTATGACGTTTTATCATTTAATCTTTGACCCACCAGATTCATGCCGTGACTCTAAACAGACACTGACATCTATCTTATTTTGTTAATGTATAAAAATGTATTTTGTTAACTTTTCATATAAGTAGATAGTTTACGCCATCCTACTTTAAATATGAAATAATTTTAAGTTAATTAACCAGGATATGTCTTGTAACAGTAATCTGTAAAACTGTATTTTTTAGGAATGCCATTTGTTTTTTCTTAATTAAGAATTTTCCCACTTCTCCTGCGCGCCAACGCTGGGTAATGTTTACACAGCAGGTTCCTCATACCTTTTTCTGTCCCTCCTTCTTTTTTTTTTTTTTTTTTGCACAAATGTCTTTCACTGCCAAAAAACAATTTTTGTGCAGCATATTTTGCCAAATCTTTAATTTACTGGGATTGTTTGTCTTTTTTCTCTTCTTAAGTTTGTTGCAGTGTATGATAAAGAAATATTCCTGTAAATATCACTTAAAATACCTCTATCTTGTCAGCACTAATTAATTTGAAGCTGTTGCTGTACACTTCTTGTTTGTCTGAATAAACAGGCTGCAGATAGCTTGGCATTCAAGCAGAGGAGGAGAATCTATGACATTACCAATGTGCTAGAAGGTGTGGGGCTGATTGAGAAGAAAAACAAAAATGTCATCCAGTGGAGGTTTGTAAATATTGTTTTAGTCTTTAAAAAAAAATTAAAAGTAGCATTGTGCATGCTTTATTCTAGTTGCTAATTAATTAATGGGCTTTGATTGGTGTAGAAATCAATATTGACTATTGGCATTACATTCTCCCTTTTTTCATTTTGTTTGTGTTCAGAGGCCAGAATAGAAGCAGCCAAACTCAGGAGGCACTGGAACAAATCAGAGATTTAAAGACTCAAATCTCTGAGCTGGAGGTCCAGGAGAGAGCGCTGGATGAGCAGAGTACCTGGCTGAAGGAGAACTTTAAACACCTCAACCATGATCCTGTCACCAGTGCATATCCTTCAGCGCACATTTTTATTTGTTGGTGTTTATTAACTTTCTTGTATTTAATGTTTGCTTTAAGCCTTCTTGTTAGGACAAATTAATTTGCATTCCTATGTTGCAGGATTTCACGTCAAATGTACAGATTTGTCGCTGAGGCTTTGTATTTACTTTCTTTTTAGGAAAGGTTTATATAGTTTGTTTGCATTTTCAATGGTTTATTATTCTGGTTCTTCCAGGGGCCGTTTTACTGATTTTTTTTTTTTTATGGGGAAGAAATCCCACCTTCATCCTTTCAACATTGTTTTCTTATTGAAAAGGCTATAAAGGAAGGATTATAATGTAATCGCTATTGTCAGTCAGTGAAATAACAGCCAGGCTAATCCTGACTTACACAATGCTTACAGCCTTGTCTTTTCAGTTTCTTGTCTCCATTTTCTTCTAAAGTTAATCTTGTTTCCCTAACACCTCTCTACCTATAAATTTGTCACACACGAGGACATTTGCAGTGCTTTTAGTGGAGACACCCTTCTAGCTGTTGTGGCTCCTGCTGGAACCCAGCTGGAAGTGCCTCTTCCTGAAATGGTTTGTTTTTACCAATATGAGCAGTTTTATTCTGCCTCATGCTAATGGCAACATTAGCCAGAAAGTATTTATTATGTTTGTTCCAGGTTTTTGTGGTCTTGAGGCAGACCATAATCTGTAGTTTTAAAACATTTAGCTGAAAAGGAACAGCCTCATTAGTGTTAATATACAGAGTCTTCCACTCCTCCAGCAGGTTATTCAGTTTATGCATGCTAGCATGTGCTGTAATATTCATGAAAATTGGTTTCTAAATAGTTTAGCACGTATTAAAGAGATATTTCTACTTTAAAGTAAAAAGTTCAGCTTGTTGCTGTGACGTATAACACCACAGCACCTATCGAGTTTCATGCACTGATAGTTTGAAGACACAACAAAATGATTACTTATTGTCTCCAAAGCTATAGTTCTGGCCATCTTATGCATTTAAAGTCTTCTTTATAGTCACACATCTTGGGGAATATCTTGGGTTTTCATTCTTTTTTTTTAGCTGCATCCTGGATTTAAAATGTTACACACTGGAACAACATCAAAATTGTTGCAAAAAACGTGATAATTTACTAAATTTGTTATTTTCACAGTTTATTCACAGGATTTTAAGTGTAATTAGTAACAGAAACATGTTGATTAAAGGTACTTAAATAAATTATATGTTTCTATTTCAAAGCGCAAGACTGGTCAGAGGACGTACCAGGTGAACCTGCGGAGCCACTCGGCTCCCATCCAGGTGATCCTCATCAACAAAGACTCAGGCTCCAGAGTACCTCTAGTCTTTCCTTTGCCTCCCACTGATGACATCAGTCTGATGCCAACTCCACCCAGCACCCCCGCCAGTCTACAGAGGCTCCCCCTCCTAAACGCTGAGTGCTCTACATCCAACGCTACCTCTGTGTTCTCCAGCCAGGACTCTATCTGCTCAGACCACCAGATGGTGCTGCTAGACCTTGATGAAGTGCTGACACCATCATCCACCCCATGTGATGTGGAGATGGGTAAGAATAACGGCAGATGGATTTAGTCAATGAAATGTTTTTTATATTCCTCAGTAAAACCAACATAATTAGTTTTAGTTCACACTCACACTTATGGGACAGAAGTTGGAATTCACATTCAGACTTTGATCATTTGTGCAGTAAAGGATAATCAAGTAACATGAAATGACACAAATTATGTAAACTATACACAATTGTTTCTAGCAGATCCTTTTTATGGGATGCTAACATGTAACTGTTAAGTCACTGGAGGATTTTGGGAAGAAACGTTGATTTGAACTGCAGCTTTTTTTACGCTTGACTGGAGATTCCTACCAAGACAGGGAGTGACCACAAAAAGGAAAAATATGTTTTCTAGCTGCGCCTGGTGTTATACAACACACCACAAACATGAAAACATGGTGAATCCCTAAAGCAAAGCAGATAGATTTTGTATAAGATTAATCACTATTGCTTTAGAAAAGTGACTCTTTTAGCATGTGTTTCACCAGTGGCAGCATGCTGATTTTTTTTTTTCACTGTAATGCCCGTATGCTTTTATTCAGTCTGACTCGGTAATATGTCAGACCAGCTTGACATGTGGGAACTAGAAAAGACAAGAAGGTCACCAGGAGGAGATCGCAAGCCGTTTAGTGATGTTGGATCTTGAAACTAAAGATAAAGTTCTGCCCGTCCAACCAATTTGAATGAACCCAACCTGATGAGTCAGACCTTTAAACAGAAATATTTCCAGAGATGCTTGTCAATAACTCAAACTACTGTTAGTCTTAGAGAGTTTGCACCAAACGATCTGTTTATCTCAGCTGATGACCTCATCCCACACCAGTGCTCTCCCAGCTGCAGCCGCTGGAGTCTGGATTCCTTTAGTTTTAGTCTGATCATGAGTGTTGTTTGGTGTCTGTACTGACAGTGTGCAGAATGTTCCAGTTAAAGTATGATATTATTGTAGGTTCCTGCATTAAACCACTACAGCGTAGCACTCAGTAAATATGCCCAAAACCATTCAAAGCAACACAAAAAGGATAATAAAGTTAGAAACCTCAGCTTTATTTTGTAAATGTTTCTTTGTGTAAAATAGTTTTAACTAGAGCTCTAGTGGGAAGAGAAAGCATGACAAAAAACCAGATCAGGTTCTTAAAAACTGTAACTGTTGGTAGATGTTTTTCTGTAAATTGTATAATTTTGACTGAAAATGTGAGCAACCCTACCCTTGATACTACAGAGAATCCTTTTTATTTATATCAGTGATGCTTCATCAGCTAGTCTCTTCCCATGTCTTGTCGTGAGAGCAAATTAAACGTTTTCTATTTTTTCCTGATTAGGAGACTTGCAGAATGATTCAAAGACAAACCACTTCCATATTCTGATAATAGTTCAGAAAAAGGATTGGTCAGTGTTGTAATAGTTTTGTAAGTTTTGGCGATTCTTGGCGTTTGCTGAGTCACATCGACATCAAAGTGAAACTAACGTTTTACTGGAACAAACAAGGAATTGACAGAAAAGCAAAAGATGTCTAGTATTCTTTTTCTTTTATACAATTCAGTTCTGGAAACGGTGACTAATAGTTCACCATGTGAGACGGTCCTCATTCTAAAAATAATCACATGAACTTTAGTGTTCAGATGTGGAAAACACTTTCTGTGTATAAATATTAACTTAGCTAGTTTCCTTTCTATGAAAGTAAACAAATGTCCTGATGGTTTTTTGTTCCAGGTGTCTGAACCTTGTTATTATATTGTTGTTTGACTTCTCATGCTTCCTGCAGAGTGTCACGTGCAGCCAGCAGTAGTGTTGGAGCAGCATCAGATAGACCTGACAGAACCAGAGTTCCAGTCGGTGCTGGATCTTAGCAACCTGCTGAAGCTCAGCACTGCTGGAGACCACATGAAGGACAACCGAGAGGGTGAGCTGCAGCATTCTGACCCCTGGTGGACTGAACAGAGCTCAGTCTGTTACTGTATCTGTCAGCGATGCTTAGAGGCTTCACATCTTCAGTCTTAATGACACCTATCAGCCATAACATTATGAACACCCACGTTCTCCTCATGTAACTTTGACCAGTCTGGACATAGACAAAGGACATCTGGGGTGTCCTGGACTTTTAGACCCTACAGGTTGTGGGGACGGGTCTCTGTGGACTAGGCTTGTCCCAAATCTCAAACGCATTGGTTGTAATGTAGCAACATGCATTTCTCACTTTACCTATTGGTAGTCCTAATGTTATGGCTGATTATTGATGCACTGCAGTAGTGAGAAAAAATGATTTAACCAAACATGCATATTACAGCTTACAGTAATCTCTGTACGGTTTGATTAAACATATTTCCTGTTTCTGTGTAGGACCTGTTGACCTGATAGAAGAGCTGATGTCTGCTAATGGTGAGCAACATGATCTGCTTTACTAAATTCTTAAACCTGATCACTGATGTTTTGTCAGCACTGAGCTCCATTCACTGAACAAGAGTAAAGCTCAGCTCTGTTGGAACATTTTGAGGTGAGATGATGAACTCACTCCTTCAAGCTGATTTATTATCAGCAGTGTTGGGAACGTTACTTTTAATTATTTACTACTTGTTCCAACAGTAACTGAATTAGTTACAGAATTACTCTATAATAAAAGTAACTAGTTACCAGGGAAAATAACTTTTTATGTTACTGTAAAAAAACAGTTGTGGTTTATGAATGAATTTGGATTTTTCTGAGCAGTTTTCATGAATAATGTGAAGATACGAGTACTCCTGGACATAATGTTCAACTCACAAGCACATTCTTGCTTTTTACCTCAAAGAATTTGAAGTAGTGGTGATATCTCCACCTTGAAAAGGCCAACTTTTCATCAGAATGCTCCAGACTCACCAGTTCTGCAGCATTGTTGGCATCTGTGTGTGTGTGTGTGTGTGTGTGTATGTGTGGCATGCATATCCTAGCTCGTGTGTAAACACTGGCTCTGATTACTTCCACATGACTCTCCTTAACCAATCATATTGCTTGTCTTGTTAACCCACCCAGCCTCCTCACAAGCAGTTTGTGCGTGGAGACAGGGGTGCGTTCATAGTAACGCACCGCACTTAACACTCGGTAACGTTACGGCATTGTGATGACGGAAAGAGTAATTAGATTACCCCATTACTATAAAAAACAGAGTTAACTCTGTTCTTTTAAACGGTGTCATTACAAACACTGAATGTCAGAGACCTATTTTCCAGGAGCCCATTTTTTCAATCAACATTTTGTGATTGCAAAAGTTTGTTTTGCACCACACTGATTCAACATGTAGGTTTCTGTTATTCCCTCACTCAGCCATTTATCTATTAGAGACACACCTACAGTACCTACACTGTTTAAATTAGATGTGTATTGAGAATCCTATTTTTGCACTTACCGGTGACGAACACTTTCCTCTCTTAAAGTCATCTTTACACAGTATTGTCCCTCTTGAGTTGTGTGTGTCTGAAACATGAACTCCTGGGATTTTAAGGAGAATATGAAAACATTTGAGTTTGGACTTGCTCAGCTGTTCCTGTTCACACATACACTTCAAAGAGGGAGATTCAGAGCTGGAGATAAACATTCACAGCTGGGAATATGAGAGTGGGTGGAGAGGAGTCTGCCAGAATAGACGGAGTCCTTTTTAACGACCAATTTATTATCAGTACCACATGAATCTAAATCAGGAACATAAGATCAGACGAGTGGTACGTAGGTCTGATGAAATGAAAATCAACTCTCACAATCCCAGCTGCATTTTCTTCTGGAGGTTCTACCATAAAGAAGGTTGTACCATAAAAATGTTTGCTCAAACTCTGTGGTGAGAACTCCACTCCTCCTCTAGAACATCTTTAGAAAACTTTAATTCTGCAGAGCAGGTGTGATAACAGCTTGAGTTTCTTCCCTGGAGCCTCGCAATAAGAAGACTGAAACTTTTCACTGTATTCTGTGTTAATGAGAGACGTGCTTCTCCAGCACCCTCACTGATTCTTTTCTCACATACAGACATCGACTACAGCTACACCCTGGATGATAATGAGGGAGGGAGTGGCCTGTTTGACGTCCAGATCCTCAACTTCTGATCACTGAGACTCTACTTGGAAAAAGCTAAGAAGCACTTTTTTGCCTCCCTTAAAATGTCCTCTTTAAAAAAGCATTTTTACCATTTTGTTGTAATTGCACAGCTTAAACATTTCATACTATTGTTACCTTAAAAGGAAAAACCACCTACACACCTTTAGAACGCACAGCTGTGCACCAGACATCCTACACATTCAGTTTAAACACCGACCTCCTGCCAACAGAACAGATGATCAAATCCTTTAATCACCAGGTATTTACTTACATGGTATTGAGATTTTAATGGTTTTCTGTGTAAAAACAAGAATTCTAGGCAGGTAAGATGGAGTGTAACACAAAACGTGGTTACTGTTTTTGGTTTGTGTAGTTTTTGGACTTTGACAGTGTTTAGCTGTAACTGGTTTTTACAGAAACTGGAACCAGTTTTTGTAATTTATTTTTTACTTTTCAACACAGGGTTGATCAGTTTGTCTGAGTTTGACTGCTGGTTTTATTCTGTTCTACCAACATTTAATAAGCTAATGTTTTGGTGGCATTTTGTTACTTTAGTTCTTGGAAAATGCCAAAAAGTTTTCATTTCTATAATACTGAGACTGCAGTAAAGGCCTCACAGTTGTTTTTTTATTATTATCACAGTTGTGTTTTGGAAGAACTACATTTTATACTTAATTTAAGAAAAACATGAATGGTTCTAGTTCTTTTCTATTGAAACTTGGTTGAATGTAATTTGTAATTTAAATAATTGCATTTGTCCTATTTGTAATCTGGGTGATATTCTGAGCCTTAAATAACATTTTGTTTGTTTTCTCTAAATTCTGGATGTCATGTTTTTGTACCACAATATGAAAGTTTATTTGCTCTTTCTTTAAAACAATGATTTGGTACTTTAACACCCCGAAAAATAAAGCAGCAGAGTTTAAAGAAATAAAGAACTTGTTTGTTTGGGAGTAGTTAAATTAAACAGATGGTAATGTTTGTGATACATTACCCAACATTTAAACTCTAAATGGGAACTTTTTCAAATTTAAATGTATTTATTTATTTTTGGCTGAGCAAATGTTTTGCTGTCGCTGCAGCAGACGCTAACCTTCAGCCAGATGGTTTCCGCATGAGAGCACAAGGCAAAGCCTGACCTGCAGGATAAACCGTCACTTGATCTGAATCAGCTGTGACACAAGGAGAAAAACAGGAACCAGAGAAAAAACTCCAAATCAAAAAGGAGATAATGATGCTTACATTTAGTCTGAGTTCTTTGCAATTTGACAAACTAGATCTGAGAAAGAAAAAAAAAGATTTAAACTGTAGCATTTTATCATACAAATATTAGACGAAACAGCTCTGCTTCACTGTCCGGCTATGCGTTATATTCTAAATGTCATGTTAAAGACAAAATGTCCTGTTTAAAAGGTCACTGAGTGTTTTCAGCTTTGTGGTTTATGTCAGCCATTTAGAGGTGTGTGTGTGTGTGTGTGTGTGTGTGTGTGCGTGTGTGCGTGTGTGCGCGTGCGTGCTTGCAGAAAGTTCTTCAGAAGTTCAGAGGAAATCAGGAAATGACAAAAGTGTTTTCCCTACATTAAACAGCGTTTAATCCCTCAGGATGTCAGAGCTCCCAGGAGGGATGCTTTGATTGCAGTTGTTAAATTAAAATTTTCTGGAAGTCCAACTCCTTTTGAGCTGAAAAATGAAACCACAAGAACAACAACCAGAAGAACACTGACAACACCACGCCTTTACTCTGACTATGGGAGCAGGCATGCACATCTAATTAGCAGGTTGTACAGATGTGTAGCATCAACAAGATCTGCTTTATTTGTCCATGTTGATTATAATTAAGACAAGCATTTCATCAAGTCATCTCTAAAAGAGGGAATATACCGGTAATATCTCAAATAGCTTGTTTTTGCGATGAGGAGTCTAAAGTTCAAGAATCTCATGGGCACACTGCGCAGGTTGGCCTGCGTGGGTAGAGAAGCTGAATGTTTCCTGTCAAGACGAACATCTGTTACTCATACCTTCATAAGCAGAAGCTCTGGAACTATTTTCCATCAGTTCAGTTAAAACTAAATACTTTTCCAGTAAAGACGAGGTAAAGAAAGAGAAAACAGATTTATTTTAACACTTTAAAAAACATGATTCATTAATTTGGTCTCATATAATTCTTAACTGGTGGGTAAACATTTGTTTTCTAACTTTAACTCATCATAACCATTATTAGCTTCATCAAATGCTCAGACTTTAATACTTTAGTTTTTAGTGTATGTAGGATTTTCTGACCATAGGATCACAGGTAAACACACTTTTGTAAACGATGTCTTTCATTTAGCGTAACAATATAAAAAACAGCAGTGAGCTGCAGATGAAATAAGATATCACTGTAGGCTCTGGCTCCAAGCTCAAAGCGTGGCTTTGTGAAATGTTTTTGTTTAGTGTACGTTTAATTTCTCAACCAGATGCCATGTTAGCATGCTAACACAACTTTTCAGATGTGAGGTTTAGTTTACCTTTTTGTTTTATATTATCTCTGTTTTATTGATCATCTCAGAACATGTAGAATAAAACAGAAAATCCTACATGATGGTGAACATTGTAAATGCTTTTTAAATGTCAGCAGTGTCATTGCTAACATGCTATTAGCAAGTAGCTCCCTGTAACAGATTTAGAATTAGTTTTATCTGGGAGTCTTAGTGCAAGTGCATACAAAACAAAAAGGAAATGTTTTGAAAAAAATATTTCCACAAACAGAAAAACATGAAAATACTGCTTGGGTTTTCCAGGAGAAAAGAATTAATAAACTTTCTATGAACTCTAGATGTTTTGAGATGTTTATGATTGAGGACTGTAAAAGACTGAAGGAAATTCTTTGAATTCCACTTTTGATGCTGTTGCAGAAGTAGGCAAAAAACCAGTACCTTGTATTCAATAAAATGCCTCAATTTTTATAGTTTACTCATTAAAAACACACCCAGAACCCCCTTAAAATTAAAAACAGGATTACCTGCACAACAGGGTTTGTGTCCCTGGTCTCTTCCTAAAGTTTTTTCCAAAACTTAGAATTGTTTGTGGAAATTAAAACTTTATCTTAATATTTAATTTTTAACCTCAACACCTAATTTTTTTTTTCTATATATGGCACTAATATGGGGTCATACATTTAAATTGTCTCCCTTAAAAACAAAAACATTTAAAAGTTTTTAAGAGGATCTACATTTTCATAAAAAACAAATATTTTTTTCTAAAAGAACTAAATGCTATTTGAAAGTATACAGAATATTAAGTCACATCTGATAAAACGTAACGTGCTAATTGTGTAAAATCAACTGGAATGTAAAGACTTTCAAGTATAGAAATGTAAAGCTAATGCTGTTTTATAAAATTAGCATGATTTCCTCTGTAATGAACTCAGATTGAGAATGTGTTCGTCTCTTCACTGTGGGAGTTAAACGACATCTCAATCCCATCCTCTGCAGGAGTTTCTTGTCTCCTCCTCCTCCTTCTCCTCTCTCCAAACTTTTTGGCCACTTTCATCATGTGCTGCTTAAAGGAGGAGCCCATGAAGGCGTAGAGGATGGGGTTGATGCAGCAGTGAGTGAGGGCCAAGCTTTCTGTCACCTGAGCTGCCTGATCCAGCACTTTACTTGTCCCACAGTGGGTCACTAGAATGTACACTGAATCCATGGCGTGGTACACTTTCAGCACGTTATATGGCAGCTGGGTGACGACAAACACCCCCACTACTATTAGAAGAACCCGTAGGGCTCTCCACTTTTTGCCTCTGCTCTCAACAGGGAGGTCTTTTAGTGCTCGGCCCACGCTCCAGTAACAGATCACCATGACTAGGAGAGGAAGAAGGAACCCCAGAAGCACCTCGACCACCTCCAGCACGGCTTTACCTCCTCGAGCTATAGATGGAGGATAGATGGCCAGGCACACATTCCTATTGGAAGCCTGTATCACTTCCGAGAAGATTAAATCAGGAAGTCCAAGAAGGAAAGCGGTCACCCAGACAACTGAACACCACTTCCAGCAGTGTCTCCTGAGGAAAAACCTCTGCAGCCGCCCTCTTTGGTCTTTACCCTGCACTCTGGCTAACGCCAAGTATCGATCCAGGCTGATGCAGGCCAGCAGCAACATGCAGCAGGTGAAGTTCAGCGTGTAGCAGCCCGACACGATTTTACAGACAACGTCCCCCAGCTCCCAGCCTCCAGCTGCATCAGCAGCCCAGAAAGGCAGCGTGAGGAGCAGCAGCAGGTCAGCCACTGCCAGGTGGCTGAGGAAAGCGTCCGTCATGGTCTTCAGACGTTTGTGGTAGACATAGACGGCCAGAACCAGAACGTTTCCTGTCAGTCCTGCAACCAAACACAGAGTGTACATGATGGGGAGGAAGAAGGCCGCAAAGGAACGGATGTCGCCCTTCTCACACACAGCAGGATAGTCTTCATAACTGAAGTTTAAGGTGGTATTTTCATGGTAGTAGTAGTAGTCGTCATCCTTGGGGACAGCCATGGTCATCTGATGAAGCTGGTAGGAAGCATATGTTCACATATTAATCTTCATTGTTTATCATAAACATTACTATAGCAAAATGCAGTGTAATGTAAAAACTACAGCTTTGTAAAAATACAACAAGAAAGGAAAGAATCTATGGAGCATCGAACTACAACCTTGTTTCTGTAGTGATCTTTTTAAGGTTTAATTGTGTTTATCATGTCAGTGCAATCTGTAATTTTTATGAAAAAGTTTATGAATTTCACCAGATTTTAAAAATCTACCGTACTTTGTTAAAAATGATCAACACCCAGAATTATTTCAAAGCAACAAAATTACTTTGTAAACAACAAAAAGTAAAAAGAGGGAGAGAAAACCAATGAGGCAGGTCGCTGGTTGAATCATGCTGATTAAAGTAAAGTGCTGTCACATGTTCTAACAGCGACTTACTGAAACTGATCCAGTTCCTTAAGGGTTGTGAAATTTCACAGGATTTTGGTGGAGTTGATTCTGGTCTGTTTACAGCAAAAACTGGACATTCTGGATGCATTCAGAGAAACTCCTTGTTCACTTTAATCATGTGCAGATCCATTATGGATTATTCTAATGGTCTCCTCTAGCCCATTAACACCAAATAGAAACGTGTAATTCTCTGTTCAAACTGTAGCATCCTTTCAGTTTTAAAGCTCAAAACAATGTTCAAACGTTATTTTTTTATATAAGTAGATGTGTCCAAAAGTTTGATTGGAACTAAATAAAATTTACAATTTCATATTTATAGTTTCATAAAAGCCTGAGGAACAAAATGAAGACCATCTTCCCTTGTTTCGTTTTTTGTTCCTAAAAAAAACGAGTTGTTGGTTGTGTTTTTAAGTTTAAATCGGTTTATTTTAGTGCACAGAACACAGTGTGCTGTTAGACAAATAAATGAGAGTCCGTGTTAGTTGAAGAACAACCTGGATTTTCTAGGTCATTTATTTGGATTATGGAAATTAAAAGTTGACGAATCATGGACTGAGAGAGTGGAGTGTAAAAAGTAGGAGTACCAGCATGTACTTTAAAATTTAGCCAAGATAAATGATTTGTTGTCATGACTGTTGAAAACAAGTTCAGATAAAATGTAAAAACAGATCTAAACCTGCAGCTGATCATAAAGCTAAAGAGATAAAGAAACAAACCTTCCTCTGGTTTGTTGATAAACAGCCGTCTAAAAAAGCTTTTTGGTTAATTATTGAGTATTTTATCAGTGTAAACACCTGCTCATCATATCCTGACCTGACCTGAACTTTTCCTCTGTGTTTTACCTTCACTGGGATAAATAATGTCAGCTCGTCTTCCTCAGTAGAGATAAGAGCAAAGTCCTGAGGGGGATTAGTTTCCACATGTAGAAACTTGATAAAAAAATTTTAAAAAACAACCTCAAATTCCTATATTACTCTACTCTCCTTCCACTAATCTTTACCCCACATTAAATTTTCTCAGGGAATATTAAATTTCTTATTGTGTTTATTTAATACACACAGGTGAGCGATAATTTCAGACACTCGATTCTGAATCTCCTTTGTGGAAAACAAAGCTGGTTTTTCAGTTCAGTTTGTTTTGCCATCATTAGATGTTTTGTAGGCTGCATGGTGGCGCAGTTGGTTAGCACTGTTGCCTCGCAGCAAGGAGGTCGTGGGCTCGCGTCCCGGCTCTGCGGCCTCTCTGCGTGGAGTTTGCATGTTCTCCCCGTGCATGCGTGGGTTTCCTCCGGGTACTCCGGTTTCCTCCCACAGTCCAAAGACATGACTGTCAGGCTAATTGGGCTGGTAAATTGTCCTTAGGTGTGTGGTTGTTTGTCTCGTTCGTCTCTGTGTGGCCCTGCGATGGACTGGCGACCTGTCCAGGGTGTCCCCCGCCTCTCGCCCCTTGACCGCTGGAGATAGGCACCAGCTGCCCCGCGACCCTCTGTGGAGGATTAAGCGGCTACAGAAAATGGATGGATGGATAGATGTTTTGTGTTGATCAGATGTAAGATTAATATCCAGAAAATAACCACAATTTAATGACCCCAATGACCCCAAACCTTCATGTATAATACCACAATAATAAAAGTAAAAATCCTATCTTCATTTAATTTTCTTCATTTAACGTTTTTTATCTGTTCTTTAATGATTTGCCTATATATTTTTTTTTAAATTTTCCTAATTATTTGTACAGATTTTAACTCAACTTTTTTAATATCCTTTTTACATTCTGCTTTGAAAATCCTTGCAACTTATAATTGTTTTGAGTCTCTTTTTGAAATAAGTTTGAAAGTATTTATAATTATATAAAATCTCATAGCATTTTCCCCAAGTGAATCGTGTTTTCTTTGTGGTTGGTTCTTGTTCCTTTGAGTGGTTCTGAAAAAAACTTTTATAGTTTTCCTTTGCTGTGGTGTGACCGATGTTTAAATCACTTTAGGAGTCTTGATTTTCTGGATGTCGGATCAGTTTCTAATAGCTTAGCTCAGGTTAAATTAAAGATTGTGGAAGATAAAGTAACAGATTCACCTCGTATGGAAAATAAAATGTGGATCTGACCTTTGTGATCATGTTGTCATAAAGGAAATGCTGCAGAAGTGGATCAAATCCTGTCTGTTTTACACCACAGATGAGTCACAGTGGTGGTGATTTATTCAGAGGTCAAAGCCACATCAGCATGATAACCTAAACAAGACATGATGGACCGCTGCATCAGATGAACTGACCTTCATGTTCACATCAGGCCAAATCTAAATGTAATGATTTTTTTAGGATAAAAAAGAAAATAAGTTAAACAGAAGGAGCTCAGCATGATTAAAACCTGTAAAGAATGATGCTAGGAGGTAAAGGCGGCACTGTAATCCATTTTTAAAGCTGGAATCATAAAGAAATGGTGACTACTGGATGCTTTCTGTTGCACAAAAAGAGCAACAACAGCATGATCCAGTCCCTCAGAAGAACTACAAGAGCACAAACTGATTGTTTTTATTCCACTCAAGTATCAGATGTGTGCATCAAACCTGGACCATGAAGTGATGGATGAATGAAGGTTAGCATGTGGACTGAAGGTATTCCAGACTGAGAGGAAATTTTATACATCATTTTATACTGACAAGTCCCAAATGTTTAAAAGCTGCTAACAACTTCACTGTTCAGAACTGGTTTGACAAATTGTCCCAAGAGCTAGGCATGCTGACTTTCCCAAATGATCTGCTTGTATTTGATCTTCTGTGGGTATTTTTCACATTGTAATGGCTCGGTTTCAGGTTATTGCCAGAAGTCAAAGTTAGAGTGACAGATTTCATCCAGTTTTCTGTCAACTGACACCAAGTCCTAAAAGGATGGATGGCTACATTTCTGTCGCTGACGATGTGTATTAAAAATAATGAATTCTCAGTCATTTTGATATTTTTAGTCTCATTCTACAGAAACCAATTGTCAACTTAAAAGTTTTTAAAGTATTTACAAGCTAATTAATGCTACTGACACACTTAAATATTTATGAAAATAATTTCTTTGAAAACATGTCTTTTTTTTTCAAGTGAATTGTTACCGTATATTGTAAATTCAGTAGAAATGGAAGAAAAATGATAAAAAGCTACAGAATGTACAACTTTATGAAAGCATCCTTTTGTTCTTTTCAAGTGACACTAATGTTTCAGGTGTATATAATTGAATACTTCCTCTGATTGTAAAGAATGAAGAAAAAGTAATGAGTAGCTATTGCACAAAAATAAAACAAACATTAAGCTGTTTTGATTAATGTTGAGTCAGTAGGAGCGCATAAGTAGTCCTTCATGGAGTACACATTAAGTCTGAACATCTGAATAATAGCTAAAGAGATAAATTTACATTTTAACCCATACATATTTGTTTGATCGATACTCACCGTGTTTCATTCAGCTGTCAGTCCCTGTGACCGCGCGCACAGAGCAGAAAACTGTCTTCAGTTTGATTTCACACTGGCGCAGCACGAGTGGGCGGAGATTGTTTAGACTCCTTGTTGAGAGCTGGCGGCGGGTTAACCACAGGAAAACAGCACTTACAGGAAAAACTCTGTGAGAAATCTGACCCTGCATGATGCCTGGAACCAAACACCTCGTAAATAAACACGGAGCGCGTCGAGGTTTTCTTTTTAATTAGACGAGCTCCACTACATGAACAAACTTCCCCAAAAACTTTACACTTAGCTCAGCTGAAGTTTGTTTTAACATTTAAGTACAGGATATTTCAACAGCATCACAAGTTTGGTTTGTATTCAGACTTATATTCATGCAGTAGGCTAAAGTTTAAAATTTGTTATTTAGTTTTTTTCCCAGTAGAAATAATGTCCGGAAGTGTCCCAGGCTATACCGGAAGTGCTAAAGCTAGCTGCTGCTGTTGCTAGTTTCACGGTTTACCTTAAAATTCACGGTGTAGATAGAGTAATGCAAAATTGGCAGATGTTTAAAGGTTTTTAAAACGGTGTTTACCTGCTGAAATCCACTTGTGGTCTTGTCTCCACTCTAATTAGCCATTAGCTCATCAATCTGATTGGATAAGAATTTATTAATTAAGATTAATTTATCAAAAAATTGGTCTTTTAAAAACTCTTTACAGGATTTATTAAATGTAGGGTTGGGCATCGTTTGAATTTTAACGATTCCGGTTCCGGTTCCGATTCCTCGTTTCGATTCCGGTTCCTATCGATTCTCGATTCCGATTCTTTCAAGAGGCAGGGTCCAAAAATGTTACATGTTTTAATGAGCCATCTAACCAGAGCTCTTACTTGATGAAATAATCTGAACTTCCATGAATTTTAATTCTAATGAACAATAACATCACCTTAATTTAGACAAAAACATGTTTTTACTTTTTCAACAACAAAAAAAAAAGACTTGTAGCATAATCAGATTGTTTGTTTCTGACCAGAACTTCCAGACCTCCTACTCTCAACCCAAGGTTTAAAACTGAAGGAGGCTCTTTAATGGGAGACAATGAGTCTTCAAAATAACTGGAAAATTCAGCTGTTTTCAATTTAATCTGAACATGATCATGTCCAGGAGGACAGAGAGTCTACTCCAACACGCTGCAGCGTTCTGTCATCTGAAACTTCAATCTAGCTGCTGTCAGTAACAATAAAACAGATTTAAAACATTAAAACTCTAAGCAGATTAAATAGTTCAGAAAAAGCAAAATAATAATATTAATCTCACAACAATGTGTGTTGTAAGATTATTATTATTATTACTAATATTAGGTTCATTTATTTATCAGCCATATCAGGTCCTAGAGGGCTGAACCCAGCTTCTCATCTAGAGGACTTTCATTATTTTACAGTTTATTTGTTCAGCGTTCTGATGGTCAGGCAGGCTGATATTGAGTGAGTGTAGCTGCGTCTGACTGTTGATTTCTGCAGTGAGACGTGAAAACTCACCTCCAGGTCGCGCTAGACTTTTTGGTTTTCCGTCATTTTGACTGACAGGGTTAAAAAAGTCCGGTCATAATCTATTTTTATCCGTCACTTATTAATTTTAAAAATTATAATAATTACATTTTCAGTAGCATTATTACTCTAACACTGGGCCCATTTAGCACATAAATCCATAGGATTAGACTCTAAATTAGTCCATCAGTCAGTCATCATAGAGACATTTCTAAAAACTCAGTTTGGAGTCGAGCGCAGCGCAGCAGCAGGTGAGGTGATCCTCTGTGCTCTCCGCGGGACTCTGATTACCGAATAATGTTAACGTTCATTATGAGATCATGAGAGTTAGAGAGAGAGAGATGAGGGGTTCACATATTTTTCATTGAGATACTCAGGGGATACAAAGGGGCGTTTGAGCGGTTCGGGTCTGACACCTGATGGTGGACCAGTGTTCTTCCGCTGCAGAGCGCAGGACGTCTGGATCACAGGTCTGCGCTCTGCAGAACCTCAGTCTGGGCTGCAGGTATTAGTTGGTGGAGATGCTGCTATTTCTGCATCCTTGGTTCGAATTATTAGTGGGGGGACAATTCAGTTATTTCCTATGGATGGGCAGGCGCGCACGCAAACCTGTCAGAATGACCGGCGCCCTTCAGATCTTTCCGTCAAAGTAAAAAAACAAACAAACAAAAAAAAAAACGGTTAAATACCGGAAATTTCCGGTTAACGCGACCCACACCTTTAAATCCACCGTGTTGATGTATTTTAACGAGCTTCCTCCGGTATTTCCACGGTAGTTTTTGTTGCAGGATGCAAAGTTTAGATCACTCTGACGGAGTAAAGGTTGGGCAGATGTGTTTTACTTTCAATTTCGGCGCTGAGCTCCGATACAACAAGGAGGGGAGGAGAGACGCTACTCTGCACAGAGAGTCTGCAGGCTGCATTCAGGTGAACAGCTGTGAAATACGTTGTTCAGTCTTGACAGATGACTTTTTTTTCATGGACATCACCCGATTCTGATCAGCAGTTGAAGCCACGCTGTAGAACGCCGCTGCAGACCGCACATTTTACAATGAATGCGCGGTGACGTAGGCGGATTCTTCTTCTGGTCTGCGGCCTGGGAATCGAAACTAGAATCGAAAATTTAAAATTTAAATGATCTCGGGAGAACCGGACAGCTAGTCCCGGTTCCTATCGATGCTCGATTCTCGATGCCCAACCCTAATTAAATGTTAAAATTTTCCAGAACACTTGCTTTATGTTGCTCCAAAAAGGTATTTTTTCCCCATTTGGCAACTAAAAACATCAATTGATTGTTCATTTGATTTTAGTAGTGTGCTTTAATTCAGGCCTTTATTTAGTCATTAAGAGTTTGTTCTAAATTTAGTTTGTGTTCACTCACAGATTATCTATCAATATCAGTCTGAGCTGTCAACTCGTGGCAAAAATGAATGTCTTTGACCAAGCAATAAAGATAGGAATTTAAAATATGTTCCAGACAGAAGTTTTAAGTTACAACTCAAAACACACTTGGATAAAGCTGTTTGTGGAAAAATATTTACCAGATGTGGACTTTCTGTTCTTCTCAAAGGTTTCTCTTCAGAACCACTGACAAGGTTCCATATCCCTGGATTATTTATTCATATAGTCAAATATAATGGCTAAAATTTGAAGGTTTTAGTTGTATTTTTTTTATTTTATTTTACAAGCTAAGCAGAATTCAAGGCTGATTTCGGTCACAGTTGGTTTAATATTCAGTCTTGTTGCTTTAGTAATGATAAACCGTTGAAGATGACTCACTGAGATGAGTCAAAACACGAGACAGAAACTGGGTCACACTTATCCTTTCATATGTGGTGTTTATTGAGGAATTTTGTTTTTGGAAATAACTGAAAATGTTTACAGGAAGACAAACAAAAATGTTGAGAGTATTATCACATGAGGAACAGCACAAACATCCCGGCATCACTTTTTTTAAACCAGGAAGGTCACATTGAGATCAACTCTTTTTCAACATTAGATGTGATGGGAACAATTTGGGATTGAACCAACAACCCTCCAATTGTCAATGAGCCACTCTTCCATCTACTGTAACCTGTCAGTGTCACAGAAAAAGTAAATATCTAGATGTAAAATGTTTAGTTAGTATAAAAGGTTTAGCACATCTCTGCCATATAAAATCATTTAATGTTTTTAGTTAGATATCTGCTCTCATTGTGATGAAAACCATAAAGCATGTGGAGGATTACCTCAGATGTTAACACAGATTTGCAGGAAATGTGTTTTTTTAAGAACGTACTTTTCTATTTTGCTCTTTTATTTGAGCTCAGTCACAACTCTTGTGGTCCTCATGACAACAAAATATTTAGGAAAATTACATATGTAGGTAACAGAAGTGAGACCTGGCTTTGTAATTCTGTTCTGACACAATTCAAATGAATGTTTAAAGCCTTAAAATGTAATTATGAAATAAATTTAAAGGTTTTATGTCCAGCATAATCTGCATGTTAGTCCTACACGCAGTCACAGTCCTGCCTCACTTCAGAATTCAGCTACAGTTTGTTTGAAATTATAACAAAGAACCAGTTGAGACATGAGTCCAGTTTGAAATTAACAACAAAAAATAAAAAACAGACATAAATTTAACCCAAATAACCTCATAATTATTGTAGCAGCTGAACCTAAGACGCTCAGTTGAACTGAATAAAATTAAATACATTTATAATCCTCAAAGGGAAATTACATTTTGCAGAATATTTTATTTAAAAATGTTGACAAAATGCCAAATAGTTGGGAATGGTTGAAACATCACATGTTACCAGGTGAGACTCACAGGACAGAGGAATACTCCTTTTTGAACATAATGCCAAGTCTTCCACGTCTTTGTCTGTTTGTGACATAACCAGCTGAGAGGTGGGGGAAAGCATCAGTCTGCGTTCACAATATTCCAACTGTGTCTTTGTCAAAGCTCAGAGTTTGTCTATTTTATTTCAAAATCTCAAAATGAACAAAGATAAACAATCAGTAATCATAAACAACTCAGCAAAATGTAGCAGTTTAAATACAGAATAACCTGCTTCTACGTTGCTGTTATACAGCCAGCTAGAATTTAGAAAAGAAACATCCAACATCAAATAAATAAGAGATTTTTTCCCCTTAATTCAGTAATGAAATGTCATATTTGATACACCTGTTTCTAAGAGCTCTACCTCATTAAAAGGACCTAAACAGACTGACAGCACTTTGCTCTGACACCTACTGAATAGAAAACTAATTGTTTACTGCCCTCTGGTGGAAAATCGAAGAACTACAGGCGCCAACATATACATAACAAATATAATTGTTATATTAACAGTCAATAAATTGTTTAAAAAAACTGTTTTTGTTATTGCATTTCAGCTAAAGGGTTGTAGATAAGTAAATTGGCCATTTTTTTAGAAATGACGTTTCAATTGCAAGTAAGTATGTCTCAGTAGGATTAAAAAAATAAAAACTCTTCAATCATAAACTGAGCTCAACTTACCAACGTCCTGAATCTTTCTGTGATTTAGTAAAATGTGGTTTTCAATAAACGTTACTGACAAAAGTTACTCAGTGTTTACTTTTCATGATCAAATTGTATTTAATGTGAATAAAAACATTGGTACAGAGTTTAGATTAAATATCAGATTTTTTGTGAAGCAGTTCTCAGTCTTTGAGGTTTAGTGTGGTAATGTTTTATGTCAAAACACAAAGGAAACCTAAACGCAAGTTTCACAAACATGTGTGTTAAAGAAATGTAATTTTGTGTAACATGTATAGCTTTGTGTGGGGACTTTTCTTTCATCATGGGAGCAAAAATGCATTGATTACATTTTTTTTTTCTTGGTTAAAATAAAACTGTTAAAGTATAAATCATGCAGTAAATATTTCTAAAATGCACAGAAATAAACAATTTATCATAAAAATATCAACTTTTTAGGAGAGAAGCTGTAATCCAGGTCTTTATCAGCTTTCTGCTGGAAACAAAGAAAACTGTTACTGAGGAGGACTGCAGAAAAAAATCAGTTAATAAACTAATAATAACTAATAAAGTAATCAGTGCAACAGATTCATTTTTCCATCTTGTACGTATTCATAACTCTGCTAACATTCTGTTTACTTACACAGAAGATGTCATCTGTTTTCTTGATTTTATGATAACACAATAAGACTCAAACTGCCTGTTCTGGAACAGAGACATAGAAGACTTAATATTTATTTAAATATCACAATATCTAAAGCTTTACCATTTGACCAACTCTTGCAGGAGTCAAATTAAATCATCTCTGAAAACTATAACTGAGAATTTGGTTCCCAACCCTGCTCCTCAAGCCCCCCTGTCCTACATGTTTTTGAAGTTTCTCTGCTCCAACACACCTGATTTAGATCAACAAGACAGTCCTCTGCAGAACTTGACATGCTGAGCAGATAATTCAGTCATTTGAATCAGGTAATTTCTCGTTACAACTTTTTCTGAACCAGGCTTCCTGCTTCTTGACAGAATCACTAAACTATGACCAGACAGACAGGAAATCATGACACATGGAGAAGCTTATTTCTTTATCTTTTATTATTACCTAGTGTTAGTTGCTTTGATCGACTTGATCTATGTAGGCTATTTGTTTTAATTTCAGCTTCAAGAGCATAGTGCACTCTTTTTTTCTTTGAAGTGTAACATGAGACATTACCACAAATTATCAAAAGGTTTAAACTCCTAAGCATCAGTACAAAAAAGGGGCCCCCAAAAGCTTAGAAACGGCCCTGCTGTAACCCCTAAAACGGGTCACCAACCTGGTGTCCATGGTGCCCCCAGGAACTATACAAAGTGCCCACAGGCCATTTCTCCAAATAGCACAAGTCTGTAATAAAATAAAGAGCTGCTGCCATCGTTTTCTAATCACAAATGCATTAATATAGATTTAAAAACTACAATTTTCTTTAAAATATGTTTATAATACATGAACTTAGTTTAACTCTGATCTATTCTAGTTTAGAGATAAATATTGTTTCAACCTGGTAGCCCTTTACATGGCTCAGTACCCACGAAGTAGCCCTCAGCCTCACAAAGGTTGGTGACCCCTGCCCTAAAATGTACAGATTTTTGTGCCAGTATGTAGTAACTGGTTCTCAAAATGTCCAGTAGAGGGCAGTACACATCCACACAAATGCTTTGCTAGTGTGAGCGCGAAGGAGTGGAGAAAAAAAAAGCAGAGCAGACTAGATAAAGTGAGAGAAATAGCTGTTTTCTTGCTTAAAAGTAAGTATTGTTTCCTTTTGTATTACTGGAAGTGTTGTTGATGAGCTGATTGAGCTGGATTTTGTTTAGTTTTGCCGAGTATTTTCTCCCGTGAGTTAATAGTTTTATACTTTTGCTAGCTTGAGAGAAATGATGTTAGCTGATGTGGTTTTGTAACTGAAAGTAGCGCTGTAAGTGTAAGTCATTACTGAATGTGAGATGTATTAACATTTAAGAATATCTTCCTGTTTTTAATGGTGTCAGCTTAGTTTGAATTACGGTCACAGTTTATATTTTGGTTAGAACTTTAAATGCATGAGTATTTGTTGGAAAAATTATATAATAAATTTCAAGGCTTTGCTGATTTATAATGATAATAATAATAAAACATTTTGTTTGTGAGCGCCTTTCAGAACCCAAGATCATCATAAAAGAAACAAAACTTACAAACAATAAAATTTCTTAATAACCTGCTGGATAAGTAATGTCAGTGTTTGCGAAAACACGCCGGACCGTCGGACATTACCGACGTAAATTAAAATTGTCCGACGTAAAACTGAAGCACGCCGGACACTTTGACCGGCGTGCGTGCCTCTCTCTCTCTCTCTCTCTCACTCGCTCGCTCACTCACTCTCTCTCTCTCTCTCTCTCCTGTCGTTCTTGCACGCGCACGCACCTCTCGCTCGAGCACCTCCTTTCATCTCATTCACGCGCCTCCGCTCACGTGTCGATGAGAAATGTCAAAGTATTCCTGCAGACTTCGTTTCCTCTGATTATTGAGGTAATCTGGGGTGATTTATTTTGCTCTGGAGCTTCTAGGTGGACGACGTAGACTCTCTGACGTCACAGCGTTCAGGTTCAGACGTGAGATCTGCGTCGGCCTCTCTTCTCTAATATTAGCTTCCTAAACGAACTGTAACCACCACGGTTTAGTTTTTATTCAGTCCGTTCTTCCTTGTCCATCATTATTTAATGATCTAAACACAGCTCCGTCGGACAATGTTAAAACACAAAGGGTCCGACGTGTTTCTATGGTGATGAGGCAGAGAACAGCTGATCTGAACGTGCAGCTGATCAGGCCCCCAAACAAAGCCCATATGATCTAGTAACTATTAACTGGTTACTTTAGGATGAGAAACCAAACTACATGAGAATGACGTATTAAGAATGAAGGAGTGAGAACAGGAGGATCATCTGTGAACTCCATTCTCCTGTTATGGTAACAATATATAATATTAATAATAATAATAGTTTAGAATAGAATATAAATCCTTAATTATCCCTCAGTGTGGAAATTCAGGTGCACAGCAGCAAAGTTACAGGCAAATCAAAACATAAAGATTCACATAAATATAAATAAAAATCTGAATAACTACCTGACTGTAAAGTCATTTAGAGCCTAAACAATAATAACAGCATAATAAAATACTGCTCAATCATTAAAATGCCATAATCAGATCCTGATTCACAGAAATGTGAACCTGAACAGGATTCCTGAGTGAAACTAGACCAGCAGCATCCTGGGTCTTTAGAGTCAGACTGACTCAGTATTATGGTGGTCTGAGTGAAACTAGACCAGTAGCATCCTGGGTCTTTAGACCCAGACTGACTCAGTATTATGGTGGTCTGAGTGAAACTAGACCAGCAGCATCCTGGGTCTTTAGAGTCAGACTGACTCAGTGTTATGGTGGTCTGAGTGAAACTAGACCAGCAGCATCCTGGGTCTTTAGAGCCAGACTGACTCAGTATTATGGTGGTCTGAGTGAAACTAGACCAGCAGCATCCTGGGTCTTTAGAGTCAGACTGACTCAGTGTTATAGTGGTCTGATGTCGCTCTAGGAGTTGTGTTTATTACCTCTTGTTGTGTCTTTTTAGTGTCTTTTAAACTGCTGACGGTTCTTTTCATTGACTTTTAGGCGAATCATTTAAGATATTTTTGCCTGTTGTTCTTATCTTTGAATTGTTCTGTTTTATTATTGTATTTACTGTCTGTATTTGACTCTGTTCAGCACTTTGGACTGCTTTGATTGGTGGTGGGAAGTTGATATTAATCAATAAATCAATGAATGATTATTGTTTTTAAAGGACTAAGTGGGAAAAAATGACCATATTGTGATCTAGTGTCTCATAGAGGTCACTATAGTAACCACTATATTAAATAGATACAGATCTGCAGCACGTGAGGACATTGTCCTACGTGAGTCCAAAATGTCCTGCCTGAGATGCTCCCACGTCTGCCAGTTTGGCAGGTGTAGCTCAAAAGTTTTCGCGAACACTGCATTTAATGTTGATTAACTATAAAGTTAATATTGTAATACATATGCAGGTTGGCTTTTTCTGGCCTTGGTGATTTCCTAAAGGACTGCTGAGACGGAGTTCCAGAAGCAGGAGGATCTGACCACCATCACTGTGATCCAGGAGCTCATTGGAGAAGCCGATGTGTTGGAGCTGGAGCCTGCACTTGGATTCATCCTTTGGATTCCAGATAAGCTTATAAAAGAGAAAAAGGGGGCCCCTGCTAACCTAAATGACTGACTTAAACATATGACTTACTTACCTCACTAAACAAAAAGGATAAAACAAGTGTTTGGATAGCTGTACATCAACAAACTTGAAATTTGAACTTGAAACAAATTACGCTTCTATGAAAATGAGAAACTACCTGATTATTTTCCTCATAGATGCCATAAGGGTGGACAATTTATGTTTATAATATATATTTATTTTTGTTTTGAAAGTACACTACATATTTTGTTTATTTTTAAGGGGGGTTATAGTAAATGCACAACTCTTGTGCTTATTATCCTCCTGTTAGATCCTAATGCTTGTGTAATCCTGTTACACTGTTTCTAGTTCATCCCCTTATAAGTAGTGGTTACATTTAACTTGTGTATAAATATATGTAGTGCTTCAATCATATCATTCACAATTTCAGTTCAGTTTATGTAGTGGCAGCTCACGACAAACGTAATCGCAAAGCACGATATACGCCATACACATACACAATACCAGATCTGTATGATAATATACTAATTTAATTTAATTTTTAAAACCAAAACCTCAGAAAACACTAATATATTAAATTAATGTGTTCATTTCATTCCAAGACCAACAGCATTTTATTATTTTTTAATATTACAGAAACGGATACCTCAAAACTACCTTATGAAATTATTTGAGAATTATTTTACAGCAAATGACACAGATGAGTTTGAATTAAGTAAAAAGGAGAAGCTACATGTGGTTATCATGTCACCTGACCGTAAAGGTCAGCAGCTCTCTGCTGAGTTTGTATTTTCCCACATTTTCTCCACTTCTCTAATTTCCTTCCATGGTTTTAAAACGTGCTTGTTTGGTATCATTTAAATCCTTTATGTGTAAAATATCACGTCTAATTTGAATTTTAGTTCTTCATTTGGTTTTCAGTTTGACTAAATGTGTCTGAAGGCAGAAGTATTACATCTGGAACAATTAATATTATGTACAAAGACAAGTCAGTATTTCTACAGACGTGGTTTAGCACTAGCAGTATTTTAGTACATCAGTAACTTAACAGTTGTATAATTGCACAGATGTTCCTACATAGTACAAAGTTTTTGTTACTCCTCCAAGAGAGTATAGTACTGTAATAGATGTTATAATATCTGTTTTGAATAAGTTGTTTAGAGATATTTACTCATTTTTCTTCTCCAGCCTCTGAGCCCTCCTGACCCTAGACAATCCACTGTTGGTAAGATCTGTTTCTCCACTCAAGGCACCAATTCCCCCCCAAAAAGCCAAAAGCAGAGAAACAATTTCCCAAATGGGGATGAATACAAGATAAATTATTATTTATATTTCTATTATTGTTATCAATTCTGATTTTCCACTGTATTTTGAAAGGGTTTAGTTTGAAATCAGAGTTTATTCTGAACGACTAATCTGCCATGTTTCTTATGAATTTGTTCTTGTTTCTTGCAAAGTTTCACATTTATAAATACTACAAAGAGTAGGAAGCTCTTTTTTGAACTCTCTTTGTAAAGGATCTAAAATTGTTTCTAAATACAGTCTCAGACTCTAACAACAAAAAGCCTATTAAAAAGAAAAGAATTTCTAATACATACAGTCAAACTCAGTAACTCACATTTCTGCTTTACCTGACTTTTGTGTTGTTTGCAATTTGATTCTATCATTTAATTTGTTATTTCTTCTGTTTTTCCTGTTTTCCATCATTCTTGAAGGACTCCTATTTTTATATTTGTAGGAATTGCAGGGATTTAAATTAAGTTCTTAAAAAAGTAAATAAAAAATTAAGAAATAAAAAAAAAAATCTTCAGAGAGTCGTTTGATTGTCACACTGGCGCAGCTCAGGTGGGTGGATATTTTTAAATACTGCTCATTGAGAGCAGGGGGCGGATTACCACAGGGAGCATTTACAGGAAAAATTGTCTGTACAAGATGCCTGGAACCAAACCCCTGGTAATTAAACAGACACGTCAAGGTTTGTTAAAAAACCGATGTGAAACAAGCTCCACTACATGAACAAGCCTCCACATAAAGACAACACTCACCTCAGCTAAAGTTTTAATATTTCAATACAACACATTTCAATAGCATCATGTTAGATAAGCATTCAGACAGTTACTGTCTGACAAAAGGCCAAACAGTTGAGAGTGGATACAAAAATGTCAGCGTTGTGTTTGCAGCTTGGCAGCAGTTGATCTGATAATCACACATTATTAGGTGTGACCGTGTGAGTAGACTCACAGGAAACAGCTCAAAGCCCAGTTTATAGAGAAATACTTCTTTTTTTTAATAATTGAAATCTTTATTTGTTCATTTTTGATGATATTACAATTCCCATTCCAACTAGAATATAGAACCAAAACAGACAGCTTAACCATATTCCTTTCCATGAAGTTTGCCCTGTTGACCATTTAAAGAAATCAAAAAACATTTTTCATATCCAGAGGAAAACACAAATTCTGTACACAAAATATCTTAAACAATGTCTACATCTCCTGCTCTTCATACATACATCTCAGTCAAAAATCTGTCCCCATGAGTCCTCAAAATTGTTCATATCATCGCTAACCCTGGCTAAAAAATTTTCATATGACACTATTCTCATCATATTTTCTTTCCATCTATCAAACTCTGGAGGTGATGGATTCTTCCACACACTGAGAATAACCCAGGCCGCTGTAACTACCCCTACTTTTATGACCACTACATCACATTTTTGGACCCCTGGGATCACTGATTGGTCACCTAACAGGCACAGTCGTGGTGATCTGGGTAGCACTATCCCAATCCATCCCCCTATACATTCAAGTACTTTTTGCCAAAAGGGTTGAACCAACCCACACTCCCAAATAGCATGGACAAATGTCCCTGTGTCTGAGCATTTCCAACATTTATTATTATTCATCAGTCCCATTCTATGAAGCTTAGAGGGTATAAAATACCATCTGTGTATCAGTTTATACTGTGTAAATTGTCCCTTAGCTTCCCTTATATATTTGCCAGAACGTGACAGTATCCTATCCCAGTCTTCTTTGCTTATGACATTCCCCAAATCTTTCTGCCATATAGATCTTAACTTTTAAATTGTAAAATTTTTTTATAGAAAATAGCTGCTCTATTTGCTACCTTGGACATATTTAGAAAAGCCACTACTTCATTTGTAGTCTGTATAAATGTACCCTTAGCTATGCAGTCTCTTATCTGGAAATACTTCCAATAATTAGATCTCATACCTAAATTATATTTGTGAGACAGTTCAGCAAATGACATAAACACTCCCCCTGAGTGCAGGTCCTCCACCCTTCGTATACCCTTATCAAACCAGTCTTTCCAGAAAAAAAATGTTTTTTTCCCGACCCGCACCGCTGAATTGTGCCACAATGAGGCATATGGTTGTCGTAAATGAGACACCCCACCCAGCTTGTGTACCTCTGCCCAAACAGCCTTGGAATGTCTGAGCACTGGATTCTCTTGAATGTTCTGGCTATTATTCCCTGGTCTTTGTGATAATACACTTAGGGGAGTGAAAGGTCTTGCTAGATCCTGTTCAATCTTCACCCAACGAAGTTCAGACTCTGCCCGTCCAATGTTTAGCCAGTTTCGACATCTCAAATGCTAAATTGTACAGTCTGACATTTGGGTAGAGCCATTCCCCCATTTTCCTTGGGGGCTCACATTTTCTTTAATACTTCTTCTTTTTGAACATAATGCCAAGCCTTACACTTCATCCTACTTCACTCATTCCATGCTGTAAGTAAATATGCCTGTCTCTGTCATAACCAACTGCAGAGGCAGGTGAAGAAACTTAAAAGCCCTAAACTGGATCTAAATCTCTGACAAAAAGCATGCAGGAGGAAAACAAAGAAACAAACGTATACACATTTCTTTATCTCCAAGGACACATGGAATACAAGATCTCAAAGTTCATGAGCACAGAGAGCTGACAAAGACTTCGATGATTCTTAGGAAATGTACTGCACAAGTGGAAGTTGGGTGCAGCAGCTCTGATTGTTTATCTTTGTACTTTTTGAGGTTTTGAAATAGACAAATGCTGAGCTTTTACAAGGGCACAGTTGGTATACTCTGAACACAGACTGATGCATTTCTCCCAAATATGGACACAAAATAATTTATTGCCACCTCTGTGAAGATAAACAATAGTTTTTTTCCTTAACCCAGTAATAAAATGTGTCCCATTTGATACACCTGTTTCTAAGAGCTCTATCTTTTTTACAGAACTTAGACTGACAGCACTTTTCTCTGAAACCTACTGAAAGATAATATAACAATAATAATTGTTATATTGACATTAGTAAAAAACAACAACAAGGGTCTGGGGTGGGGGATGGCGTACTTTTGCCAGTGTGGGCACTGGGCAGGTGCCAAGTCCTGTGTGCCTCTTCATCCTTCCTCCAGACTCTGGGACCTTAGTTTTCAAATTAGATGCAAAATTATGAATGTTAGACCAATACTAGTGTTGATTGAATGCTTTGGTTATTGTAGTTTCATCTGTTTTGGATGTTTTTTGTAACTTTTCCTGTTTAATGCCAAAACGGCCTATGGTACTTTTGAATTGATGGACCTGAGTGATTCTAATTTCCAACTTATTGACATCAATTACTTTGTTAATGGATTAATACTTTTTAAACTAAAACCTTTTTGAATTTTATTGACCAAAACTGGACTAAAACCATCATATATAGACATGACTAAAATGGGACTAAAACTAATCAGCATTTTTGTTCAAAAGACTAAGACTAAAACCAAAGTGGCAGCACTGGGGACTAGTGTCAAAAGCAGCAGAATGTCTGGGACTGCATCTGTTCCAAGTCTGTTAAAAACTATAAATGACCTTAAAGCCACTTTTTTGTTATATATCAATCTTTTGGTCAGTCACAATAATTGAATGAAATTAAATGAAAAATACCTCAAGATGAGGGCTTTCTTCAGCAATGTTTTAGGTGAGCTAAAAATTAGATAAATTAATTACAGATCATAATAAATTTCTCAATTTTTTTACAATCTCATGACAGCACTACTTGAAACATCTCACTTTACATGTAATACGTCTATCTCATATATTAGATTCAACTTTTTAAATTGAATTATTGAAATAAACTTTTGCGTGATATTCTAATTTTTCATGTTTCACCTGTACATTAGAATGAATTCTATAAAATATGGTATTTTTAAGGCTTTGTACCACCATGTGGCAGTGAGGGTCAATGACAGTTTAACTGCTGACAAAGTATTATAATAAAGATACAGATTAACAGAGCTATGACAGACAGACAGATAGTTAGATGATAAAACTTTATTCCCTTGCAGGAAATGATAATGAGACAGGTGGAAAAACTTTGTTTGTATTCTTTATGTTTGGCATTCAGTATTTTCAGTGGCATTACCCTGTAATAAAACTAATTAATTTTGTTCATCTGCAGTGAGGGTTTCTAATTTGCACTTTATTTTTTTTTAAAGAAAGAAATTTAATATTTCATATAAAAGTCAAAAAACGACTCAAGACTCAGAGTCTTTGTCCACTAATGTACTTTTAGATCTTGCGTTGGTATGACTCCAAGTAATCTGAGAACAGACCTCGGACAGGTGGTTCTGTCAGAGAGTTCAGGCAAGACAGACTTAGACTGGAAAATTGCTTCCGCAATTTGGATTAAAAGCTAAATTTTCATTAATCATTAAATCATTCATTATAGATATTAAAACATCCTAATATTCCTCCTTGAGGTAGGGTTAGCATTATTAAAATTAACATTATTGCCACGAGTTAACCTTTAGAGCACGTCATCACAGAGCTCAAAATACCAGCCACCTTGGTATGAAAATGTGGAAACAATGAAAGAATTCAACTCAGGGCCACAATATATGGCTCACGGGACAGAACACCCCTGTTAACCCCCCCCCCCCCCCCCCCCCCCCCCCCCCCCCCCCCCCACACACACACACACACACACACACACACACACACACCACCCCACAGACAGGAGAGAGACAGGGAAGAAAATTTGCAGCATAAATTTGAACATGAAATATTCTTGAAAATGTTATCAAGATCTCATCTTATATTCGTGAACTCAAAATCGTGTCTCATCTCATGAGTTTTAATGTCTGGAGATTAATAGAAATCATGATTAAATCAAAAAAATTAAGTTCATTTATGGATTCAAGTTTAAATATTAATTCCATGCTCATAAGAATTGTATCAAAGTTTGAACATCTTATGATGGGAGAGAAGTGTTTTATTATTTTTGGCTAGGAGCAAGGCAGACCATCAGCTGGAACGGAGTCTGTGTAGAAACAAAATGTAATCAAAGGGACTGTTTATTGTTCTGTCTGTTCTCCATCTTGGACCAGAACCTGGATGACTTCTAGTCCAGTGATTTTACCTGAATGGTGATTTTTGAATTTGACCTTTTTTCACTACACTTCTGGTTAATTGACAGCATTGCTCCCTTGTGGGTGGTTTAGTTAGAGTTTCATTTTGATTCCCCATTTTAATTTCTCTTTCGTTTAACCTCCCTTTAAAACCTGCCTACAGTGAGTCCTGAAGGACACTTTACTGCTCACATTTCACCATTGGAGTCAATTTACAAGTAAGTAAAAAAAAAAAAACTGTCATTTTGTTAAGATTATTATTTGACATTGTTCTATAACTTACATTGATTGTTACAAATGAATGCTACACATTTTATTTATGATTAAAAATCAATTCTTGCATTCCTTACCTTTAATTATTATTTTAATGCCTTGAATATTTGATTGTATCTTATTATCAAAAAAGGAAAAATTTCCTGATAAACAGACCTGTTAAATTTGATGGGAAATTTACCCTTTTTTGATAAACTTTAAAACTTTTAGTAATAAATCTAAACTTTAGATTTTTTTTGAGTGAGCTCATCAGAAATCTACAGCTAAAATTGTGTTGCTAAAATTTAGTTGTCCTTAAAGGAGTAGTTGTCCACATAAATATTAATCTTAAAATTGTGAATAAAATGTTGTACGTTTCTAAAGCTAGATCAAAATTTCTCTTAAAAAGGACAGTTACAGTTCTTGCTAAAAAAATTGCTGCTGATCTAATGTTATATAAATATTATATATTACACTGTTCATGAACACTTTTGAGCTATGCCTGTCAAACTGGCAGATGTGGAAGTGTTTCAGGCAGGACATTTTTGAAACGTAGGACAATGTCTTTACATGCTGCAGATTTGTGTCAATTTATTAGTGGGTATAGCTTTTTCTTGTTGCTTTATTTTATTAGTGGGTTTTTTTAGTGACCTCTGACATTTCCATATTGTACACTGTACTTCAACATGGTAGATACTAACTATATAGATACAATTGGGACATATACATACCGTATATATTTATATACACACACACGGATGGACAGATATTTTTATATATTTTATACCGGTATATTATATACACACATATATATATATATATATGTATATATATATATATATATATATATATATGTATATATATATATATATATATATATATCCATCCTTCCATCAGTCTGTCAAAATTATGATACTCTTGAGTTTTACGCTGAACCAGCTGGTGCACTAGAATCTTTTGTGGTTTGTCATTTTAACTGACAAGGTCAAAATGATCTGGTTACGAATCTATTTTTACTCATCACTTGTTAATTTTTAAAATTATGACATCACACATTCAACAGCATATAATTTTCCTTAATTTTCAGGCAGATCAAGCTGAACATTGGGTCATCACACATCAAGCAGATGAATGTAAGTAACTTTTTCACCACAGTGACGTACAGGGGTGCAGATAAGTGACAAGTACTTCCTGGTCTTACATTTTGTGGTAGGCGATTCGCTGTGTTATTACACAGGGACAGCTTTTCATGTGCAAACAACAAGATTTTAAAGGCAGGGCGCTGATTAAATGTTTAAACTGTATAGATCATTTTGCTACTGTAAAAGTAGTACCGATAGTTTATCATATTTAAAATATAAATGTAATCTAATTAAGTTCTTAAAGGGATACTCCACCGGGAAGTTATTTTTTGTCTATTGCCATATTCCCCAGAGTTAGATAAGTGGGCAAAAACAATTTGTAAACAGCCCAGCCATTTTCCTGATCCAGCAGGCGGATATTCACCTCCGGCGATACTCCTTTAGCATTAGCTTAGCGTAGAACACTGTAAGTGAATGGTACCTACTAGCATGCTATTTGGTACCATTCACTTACAGGTTTGAATGGGCGGAATGTAGTGCCGTATTTTCAGTAAAACAAGAGATAAACAAAGCAAAGACTCGCCATTAAGTTGATTAAATATGGACAATCGATTGGCTAGGGCATCAAAAGCTGCCAAGAAGTATTCTTTGGGTAAATATCCATTTTATTAGTGCATCGCCAGACCGGAACTGATCAAAGGAAACCCCTTCAAAATAAAAGTTCACGTGATCAGCGACTAGTCGACATATGGTTTAAAAAGTCACTACAGCCCATAAAAGTCGACTAGTTTGTGCAACCCCTAGTACCTTATAATAAAAAACAAACTGTGAAATTCACAGTGATTAACTGGCATCAATTGACAGTAAGTTACTGTAAAAAAATTGTGTTGTAGCCAGTGCTTTAAGTGGGGCGGTACGGAACGGTACGCCGTACAGGGACTTCTAAATTTGACCCCTCAGCGTACCGGGACTTATTTCCAGCGTTCCGTCCGTACCGGGAGTTTTTTCGGTGTTACATCAATATAATTTTGAGCTTTTCCGGTGGCTGTAGTTGCCTCATATTACGAGCAGCGCATGGCGGGAGGTGCGGAGGGCGAGCACGGGGGCGGTGCAGGAGAAACGCAGGTGGATGAGAGAACTCATCTGTCAGCCGTATTGAGTGACTCCAGGAGGGTGACAGAATTTGGTGAAACACCGGATGAGAGAGGAAAAGCGGGGACTCGCGTCCCCTGAACGGACCACTCCATGATTGGCTCAGTGCTCGGGCTGAGATAATTCTTCAAATTGGTATTAAAAGACAATAATTTAAATATTAATGACGGAGAGCTCGCGCGCTTATGGAGAAAAAAGCTGCGCGTCATGACGCAGCTGGAGAGGAGCAGCGTGCCATGGCGCAGTGGATCAGACAGGTGGAGGGAGGAGGAGCTGAGGGAGCAGCAGGTAGACTCTGTAGTAATAATCAGATCATTGTCAGTTATAAGTTTGTTATTTTTGGGCATAAAATGGACCAGAGTGTAAAAACAATGTCGACTTTTCTGTGTCTGAAAAGCAGTAGAAAAACAACTATTTGTCTCAAAACGTTATTTCAACCACAAACTAATTAATGGGGATCTTGTGCACAAGAACATATGTTTAATTATTTAAATATATATATAAATAATAGATTTCTATTGGTATTGTAAATATATATGTATAAATAATAGATTTCTATATGGATGGATGGATGTCTACATGGTGCTTTCAAGTTTTTGTATTTTTTCATCCTAGAAAAAGTCAGTAAAACCTGTTTTTATCCAAATGAAGGAGATTTTTGGTTCATTTTCTACAGATCAAGTAGCCATTAGCCCTCATCATCACTACAATGTGAAATTTACAGTCAATCTATGTGATTGGTATTGGTGATTGGCAGCAAAAAACGTGATCGGAGCATCCCTAGTTATTATACATAATAACCTGATGAAGTTTAGATTTAAAGGTTGTAATAGATGTCAAGGTGTTTAGTAAATGTTCCAGTCTCAAGCTGCTGCAGAGCTGAAGACAGTAGAGGTGTTGGAGATGATGAGGAGAGCCAGACTCAAAGTCTGCAGAGCAGAACTGACGGTCTAGTTAACTAGACTAGAGCTGAATATCTTCACTAGACCTACTGTGACATTTATTATGGACCAGGTGTAGAAGAGAGGACAGATAGAGAGATGTCTTGAATTGTCTTTTAGACAAATAGAATCCAGTGATGGAGTCTACAGGTATGAAGGGAGGACGCATTGGGAAGCATCAGTGACTAAACTGATGACTGAGTGAATTTGAACTTCTTTCATGAGGATTTGATTTAGAACTGGGTTTGTTCTTTTGCCATTTCTGAACAATAAAACTATAGATATCTCTCTCTGTATACATATATATATATATATATATGATCTCGAACTAATAAGGAGAATACCGGCACTTATTTTTTTCCACTTAAAGCACTGGTTGTAGCCATACATCTGAACACAGTAAATAACTGTACATTTTATTATAGTAGTATTTAGGAGCCCCTCCTGGTCACACTGAGCACTGGCTCGAGTGTGCTTTTTAAAACTCGTCCTGGGCCACATCCTTTGCCATCAACATGGCAACTCTGCATACCCAACCACATGGGCAGCAGAACAGGCAAACAGGAGAGTTCACTTTCACCCTCACCCACTGAACCTTTATAGAAGGCAGCCTCCTGGTGATTGACTGACAGCTCATTACTCCTAAACAGGTACAGCTGTGCCAGCAGGGAGCGACTGAATGCTTCACCTGCCACATCACTTTAAATTTCTGTAGTACAATACAGGTTACTCTGCAGGCTACACATTATTGTACAGCCAATTTTTACAATACTGTACTGGCTCCTGTCATTTCCTAGAAGTACATTATAACTTTTTATATATTATTGTGAATTTCTACAGTATCATGCTGGTTGCTGTGATTTCCCTGAGTACACAATATTACTCTGAAATTCTTATTGGTTGTTGTAATTTTACACAGTTCACAATGAGTTATTGTGAGTATTTACAGTAGCCTACTATACTGGTTAATGTTTTTATAGTACAAAAATGTAACTGATATTCTAAAGTACTATAATGGTTACTGTGAGTTTTTACAGTACTTTACATGTTACTACCATTTCCAATTGTAAATAATACGTTACAGTAAATTAAAATATATTATTGTAAATTTTTACAGTACTATATTAGATACGCCATTCCCAACTATACACAAAATGTTACTGCAAATTTCAATTAAATACTGTGAATTTCTACAGTAGTATTATTGTAGCTGTGATTACAGTACACAAAATGTTATTGTGAAATGTCACACTACTGTGAATTCTGACTTTGTTTTTTATGGTAGTTATGATATTACTGTGACTACAGGACTGTACAGTGTGACATACCGGTATATGTCGCACTTGCGATGAAAAAAAAACAGTCTGTGCTATAAACTATTTTTGGACATAGCACTCGTGCTATCAGGGTTTCCTCAACACGTAATTGATCATGGCACACTATCACGGACAAATAAAAGCCACCACACCTTCAGAATTGTTTAAAAATGTTAAAACAATGTAAAGCGTGTGAAATATATAAAGCCAGTTTTTGCGTACTGGTATGGATTAAAGTTATCGTCGAGACGAGTCTAGCGACAGATTTCCGTCTCTTCCGTGTGTCAGCTGTTCGGAAAAAAATTCTTTGCGACGCTAAAAGTCTCCCTGTGGTTTAATCACAGACACACATTAAACCAGAGGAACTAACAATCTTAATGGGTCACATCGATGTCTGTGAATAAGTCCACGGTCTGAGTCAGGGGGAGAGAAGGCTTCACACCGGCACTAAACGCTGCTGCAGCTCATCCCCAGGGGCGTATCTAGAAGGGGGGGCAGGCAGGGGCAATGACAGTACAAGGGCGGCACACTAAAGGGTCTATATTTAAACGCTCTGCAGTCTTGAATGGCAATGGACAGCAGACCAAAGTTTTAATAACTTATTTATTTACTGAAGTAAACACATGGATCTGTTTAGTAGAACTATGCAGCAGATTCAAAATCAGGGAGAACACAATTAGTAGAAGACAATAAACATTTAAATACATCAGTCTCACTGTACATTAATCAAAAACAGTCTGCCTGCAAAGGTGCTTCAACATCAAAATTACTATAAAGTAGAATTATAACAGTTTTTGCATTTTATTAACAATTTGACAGCATCTGTTTTTGTGGTTTTTAGCAAAGTGTTCCACTAAACTATAGCAACAAACTGACAGCTCTTATGGGCATGGCCAGGCAGGATGGCCAATCAGATTTCAAGGGTGGCCAGTGCCACCCCTGAGGCCCCGCCTTGCCAAAACTGTATTGAAGCACAAAAAAAGATCAAATCTGATAACTCAACAACCACACATTGATATATATATATATTAGGGCTGTCAATTGATTAATTTTTTTAATCGCGATTAATCGCATGAGTGTCCTGAGTTAACTCGTGACTAATCGCAATTAATCGCAAATTTTTAAATGCTCTCAACTGACCTAAATTTATTTTTCTTATTTCAAATATTCTTTAATACAGGCTGTTTACCAATTACTTCTCCTGCTAAAACGTGATAATAAATCAGATGTTCATCCATTCTGACTCTGAAAGGTTGAATCAGCCTTAATATCAAATGATTTCTCTCCTATAGAGTCAGTTCTACTCATCACACTAGGACCTTTGAATCATCCTATTAAACGCCAAATTGTCTAATGATGGACTTTTTCTGACAGACTATTAGTGTCATTTACAAAACCTAATGTTTTTCAGAATGCTCAACAAACGTTCATAATATAAAACAAGGATTTCAAAATAATTTAGATATCATTTATTTCAGTTTGTGACATTGTACTATCCTTTGTTACAACTTAAAACTTTAGTTTTATGAAGTTGTTTTTTTTTTTTTAGGTCTCTCTTTCCTCTGTGAAGAGCGCACTCTCGCGCGTGTGAGCCGGCGGAGGGAGAAGGGAGGGTCATCATGTCTGCAGCGCTGCCGCTGACAGACTGACACACAGTGACCACAGAGAGGACGGGCTGTCTTTTTAGTTACCCAGCGTTTTTGCAGCTTGGAGGGCAGACGCCTGAGGCCATGACGGATTATTTATTTATTTATTAGAAACGTCTGATCGTCGGTATGATCACGGAGCGGGTCAGGTTTAGCGGCGAGGACACCAGGAAATTTCTCAGTTCTCCCGACCGCCAGTCCGTCACTGGCGATGCTGTAGAAAGTATACTCACTGGATGTTGGACTGTGTTAGTTTCTCCGACGGGGAGGAGGGCTCTCTGCAGCAGCTGCATGCGTCGCTACTAGACCTGGGCGTTCATGGGTCATATTTTCGCAAAGCAAAACTACGGAAGCCTGCGCGTTAATCGCGCATTAAAAAATTTTTTACGCCGTTATAGGGGGCTTTGCGTTAATGCCTTAATAATGCGCTAATTTTGACAGCCCTAATATATATATATATATATATATATATATATATATATATATATATATATATATATATATATATATATATATGTATATATATATATATATATATATATATATATGTGTATATATGTGTGTGTGTGTGTATACAAACTATTATATTGTCCATATTTTTTTCTAAAACTCATACAGGATGCATACTACAGTAAAACACTATTTGCACACATTTCTCAACACACACTTTAAACAAATCTACACTAATTGAATGAACAAATGTTCTTTTTGAAATTACATTGACACATAAACATGTTCGAAGATATTTCTTGTTATTGTGGTTTCATCATAAGCACTTTTTCAGTGTGTTAAGAATGATGAGTACTAATTTTGCCTTTTAGATATTAGCTGAATTTTTATGCTGGTGCTACAACTTTTTGTTCTGTACTACAAAATCTGCTACCTCTGTAGCACCAGCGCTATAAGCTAAAAAAGTTAACGTACAGCCCTGGACTACAGCAGAACTTATTCTACTGTGAATTTATACAGTAGTGCATTAATTACTATGATTTATACAATAGTTTGCGTATTACACAATATTTTACTTTAAAAATATTTACAGTAAGTTACTTTACAGAAACACAGTAAATTACTGTGAATTTCAGTCATTCTTTACAGGGTAGGTTCACATCTGTTCCATGTTTTCACCACTTGTTGAAAACAGCTCTCACTGTGGTTCACTGGAGTTCCACAGATTTAGAAATGAATACATTTTTCAGACTGAGAGATTTCAATGACTTTGTTTCTCATTTGTTCTTGAATTTCCTTGAATTGCAGCATGATGGCTGGCTTTTCAGGATCTTTTGGTCTACTCCACTTTGTCAGGCAGGTCATTTTATGTTGTAAAGGGGACAGTCCCACCCCGTAAAGCCCCTCTCTGGATTATTTCAGCAAGAGAGCAGTTTTTGAATCCAACGTCCAACAGCTCTTCCTCCCAAAACACCTCGACACGCGCATGTGGTTGTGTGCGCTTGTGTGTAAGCTGGGCATAAACTGTGTAACTCCTGCTCAAACTATGATTACATTGCAGGATTCAATTACTCACAGTTCACAAATCATGTTCTCACACTAGGGTTGGGCGAGGAGTAACTTTTTCCCAATCGTCCATCATCAGTCCAAAAATTAACGATGGGCGATTTATTCGCGCAGGTGATATGTTTACATATTTGCAGGAGGAACAATGTAAACACACGGATGGATTTACCAAATTAGAACTCAAAAGTCCCAAAATAGGGGAAATAGTTGCCAAAAAACATGTCGCCTATTTGGGGTTACTTTGGCTTTAAACAGAAGTATAGTGCCAGCAAATAGCTCCAACATCTAGTGTTTACCCTTCTGCTGTGTGCAATAATAATAATAATGTGTGCTAACTAAGCTAACACAGCTAGCAGCAGCTGCTGCAGCTCTATCACCAAATCACTCAAAAAGACGTCAAACTGCGGCTGAGATTTATTTTATGAAAGCAACGTTCACTGAAAGGGCTTTTCATTCGCATTTCAGTTTTAGTTTCATTTTGTATGTGTTGTTTGTTTCATACTTACTGTAAATATTATTTATTACACTGTTTGTAAAAATTTTGAGCTGCACCTGCCAAACTGGCAGATGTGGAAGTGTCTCAGGCAGGACATTTTTGAAACATGTAGGACAATTTCTTCACATGCTGCAGATTTGTGTCTATTTATTAGTGGGTACAGTTTTTATTAAAGTGAGTATTGTAGTGACCTCTGACATTTCCATATTTTACACTGTTTTTTAAACATGGTAGATAAGAATCTTATAGATACAAGGGTGATTTCCTGGCTAGGAATACATATATCAGATACAGTACAGTACAGTTACCATAAAACTTTACTCAAATAGAACAGTATGATGTCTTGTAAAAAATGTTTTATGTTGGTTCAAAACAAAGTTAAATGACTTCAAATCAAATCTTCAGAATCAGAATTATTACCGTCCTTCATTTCACTGTTCTCTTCAGAAGATGTAACCATAACAGCAGCAGCTGTGATTTTACATGCAATTACAGGCCTTGAACATTAAGTGTTTTAATGACCGTTTTATTTTTTATCTGGAATAGAAATATACTAGCAGAGGAGGAAGTGGCAAAAGTGACACATCAGAAAAGAACTGAGTCAAAATAATCAGGGCACAAATCATTTACTTACAGATAAAGGCCACACAAATTAGCCTTGTAATGATTAACTAATACAGTTTTGCATTTATTTGACAAGAACTAAGAAAACACCGCCATATCAAAGTTTTTTATGACTGAGTCTTTGTTCTAGTCATGGGTTCATGTGCGCTAACCTCCTCATTTAAGCCCAAAGAAGAACAGTGACTCGTTACAGTAGGAATGTGAAGAAAATCATTTGCTTTTTTGAGTGAGCTCATCTGAAATGTACAGCTAAAATTATGTTGCTAAAAATTTGTCCTTAGATGAGTAAATGGTCATTTTCCACATAAATATAAATCTTAAAATCGTGAATAAAAAGTTGCATGTTTCTAAAGCTAGATCAGATTTTCTATTAAGAAGGACAGCAACAGTTCTTGCTAAAAAAAAAAAGCTGCTAATATAATATTATAATATCAAAATATTATATATTTACTGTTCATGAAAAATTTTTGACATTTCTGGAATAGAAATATACTAGCAGAGGAGGAAGTGGCAAAAGTGATTCATCAGAAAAGAAATGAGGCTAAACAAAACTCAGTAGGGCACAAATCATTTACTTCCAGATAAAGGCCACAAAAATTAGCTTTGATGATTAACTAAATTAGTTAATCATTAGTATTAGTCTAATACAGTTTTGCATTTATTTGACAAGAACTAAGATAACACCGCCATATCAAAGTTTTTTATGACTGAGTCTTTGTTCTAGTCATGGGTTCATGTGCGCTAACCTCCTCATTTAAGCCCAGAGAAGAACATTAACTGGTTACAGTAGGAATGTGAAGAAAATCATTTGCTTTTTTGAGTGAGTTCATCTGAAATGTACAGCTAAAATTATGTTGCTAAAAATTTGTCCTTAGATGAGTAAATGGTCATTTTCCACATAAATATAAATCTTAAAATAGTGAATAAAAGTTGCATGTTTGTAAAGCTAGATCAGATTTTCTATTAAGAAGGACAGCAACAGTTCTTGCTAAAAAAAAAAAAAAAAAAAAGCTGCTAATATAATATTATAATATCAAAATATTATATATTTACTGTTTGTGAAAATTTTTGACATTTCTGGAATAGAAATATACTAGCAGAGGAGGAAGTGGCAAAAGTGATTCATCAGAAAAGAAATGAGGCTAAACAAAACTCAGTAGGGCGCAAATCATTTACTTCCAGATAAAGGCCACAAAAATTAGCTTTGATGATTAACTAAATTAGTTAATCATTAGTATTTGTATTAGTCTAATACTGTTTTGCATTTATTTGACAAGAACTAAGATAACACCTCCATATCAAAGTTTTTTATGACTGACTGTTCTAGTCATGGGTTTATGTGTGCTAACCGCCTCATTTAAGCCCAGAGAAGAACATTAACTCGTTAAAGGAATGTCCCAAAGTTAAACACTGATGTTTTTTGTTCCTTTTCAAATGAACCACAGATTCCAGTTGAAATGAACTTTAAACTTCTGTTTAAAGTTTGGTATACAAGTATCAATTTTAATTGCTCACAAGGTGGAGGATAAAATCAACTTTATTCTAATGAGTGTGATTAATTTAACTGCTTTTCTGAACTGTTTTGATTATAAATGTCATATTAATTGTTCATTTCTTCATATAGACTGATTCTCAATTCTATGTTCATGTAGAACATACACTGTTGATATATACACCATTCATACACCATTGAATTTCCCAAAAGAATTTCCCCAGAGGGATCAATAAAGCTGTCTGTCTGTCTGTTAAAGAAGTACTATAATACTCTGAGTTTGTTTACAGTTTTTCTCAGTAGCTTTGGTGCCTTTCTCACAACAGAATTAATGTTTTCACCACTGCTAAGACATTTCTCAAAACAACTAGTGCAAACTGCTATACATGGTAGATAACCTGCAAAAGCTCAAATGAGAAGTTCATGCTTCAAAAGAGCAAACTACCGGAGACAAAAATCTAGCAGCAGCAGACATGAAGAAAATCACCGGATAACGAATTTAAAATGTCTATAGCTTAAAGCGGCTCTCTGGAGCATTTTTCTCTGTATCAAAGTTTTGCAAATGTTTTAAATGATATTTCAGGTCTAAACTATGGTCTATGGGTTGAGTTCCACAACATCTGTCATTCTGATGAAGACCCTCCTTCCTCCTAGAGACCCCTTTCCATTATTTCTTGCCGCCGACATTTTTCAGCCAATGAAATTCAAATGTCTGCATTCTCTCAACATGCACGCGCATCGACCAAACCTGTACCAGTAGGGGGCGCTGTCGTACAGGACGCTCCGTGTGTTTCTCTGTTTGCCGTCTCAGCCGTTCACTGAGGACTCACGGCTCATTTCTACTAAAAACCTACCCATTCTCCAGCTAAAGATGGATTTATTTTTATTTTTAAACCTTTCACCTCACATAATGGCAAGGTTTGACAGGATTATGCGTTTATTTTGGTCAGAAAGTTCATCCAGGGCCGAGTCAAGTTCAGCTTCAGAGTCCAGCAGCAGCTCTCTGCTAACAGAGCTAATATCAGAAGCAGCAGGAACAGAGAGGGCTCATCAGACCCTCGTAGTATTGTTGGAATAAGATTGTGAACTGTGAGTGATTAAACCCTACACATTGAGCTGTACAGTTCATGTCCGAAGTATATGCGCCGCGTGCACGCGCACACACGCGACCAGACGCGCGTGTGGAGATGTTTTGAGGAGGAGCCTTTGGACGCTAGATTCAAAAACTGCTCTCTTGATGAAATCCTCCGGAGTGCTGCTTTAATATTAAACTCTTACATTTCAACCACTGTATCACAAAACACACAATTTATGTCTGAATGTTTAAATCATGGGTAAATCAATTTGGACTCAGGAACAGAACTGGCAGCTTCTTTTGGCCTCAGAGTTTGATGGGAGACTGTATCTGGAACAAAGGCTGCTTGAAAGGAAGTAAACTACCAGAGGAAAAAAATCTATCAGCAGGCATGAAGAAATTAACCGGAGAAACGATTTTAAAATTTCTATAGCTTAATACTAAACTCTTTCATTTAAACCATTGTGTCACAAAACACACATTTTATGTCTGAATGTTTTAATCAGCAGTAAAACCAACCTAACAGACTAAGGAACAGAGCTGGCAGCTTGTAATGGCTTCCAATGAGGTTGACAGGACAAATAATTCGAAGAAACTGCTTCAAAAGAGCAAACTACCGGAGACAAAAATCTAGCAGCAGCAGACATGAAGAAAATCACCGGATAACGAATTTAAAATGTCTATAGCTTAAAGCGGCTCTCTGGAGCATTTTTCTCTGTATCAAAGTTTTGCAAATGTTTTAAATGATATTTCAGGTCTAAACTATGGTCTATGGGTTGAGTTCCACAACATCTGTCATTCTGATGAAGACCCTCCTTCCTCCTAGAGACCCCTTTCCATTATTTCTTGCCGCCGACATTTTTCAGCCAATGAAATTCAAATGTCTGCATTCTCTCAACATGCACGCGCATCGACCAAACCTGTACCAGTAGGGGGCGCTGTCGTACAGGACGCTCCGTGTGTTTCTCTGTTTGCCGTCTCAGCCGTTCACTGAGGACTCACGGCTCATTTCTACTAAAAACCTACCCATTCTCCAGCTAAAGATGGATTTATTTTTATTTTTAAACCTTTCACCTCACATAATGGCAAGGTTTGACAGGATTATGCGTTTATTTTGGTCAGAAAGTTCATCCAGGGCCGAGTCAAGTTCAGCTTCAGAGTCCAGCAGCAGCTCTCTGCTAACAGAGCTAATATCAGAAGCAGCAGGGACAGAGAGGGCTCATCAGACCCTCGTAGTATTGTTGGAATAAGATTGTGAACTGTGAGTGATTAAACCCTACACATTGAGCTGTACAGTTCATGTCCGAAGTATATGCGCCGCGTGCACGCGCACACACGCGACCAGACGCGCGTGTGGAGATGTTTTGAGGAGGAGCCTTTGGACGCTAGATTCAAAAACTGCTCTCTTGATGAAATCCTCCGGAGTGCTGCTTTAATATTAAACTCTTACATTTCAACCACTGTATCACAAAACACACAATTTATGTCTGAATGTTTAAATCATGGGTAAATCAATTTGGACTCAGGAACAGAACTGGCAGCTTCTTTTGGCCTCAGAGTTTAATGGGAGACTGTATCGTACATAAAAACAATATAAACTAAGATTTACCTTTCTGAGTGTAAGATTACTTAAAATCTATGCACTTAGCTTTAATTTATTAACAAAAGCTGCATTTTTTAAACTGGATGATTGTGTTGTGGTTATTCTTCAGACATCCCCAGTTACTGTCAGTAAAACTCTACGATTCATCTGTAAGCCCTCCATGTTTAGCTTCATGAAACCTTTATAGAGGTTTAATAATATATTTAATCAGTTTTGTTTCAAAATAGATATTTCATTTCTTGCAGGTCAGTGCTAATTAGCACAAGCCAACTCCTAATGCTAATACCGCTAGCATTAACTTAACCTCACCAACATGTCGTTAGCTTGCAAGCTATAGCAGTCCAACAGCTGTATGTTAATTAAGTAGAACATTTTAATATAAATACTGGATGTAGACAATGTTGACTTTACCTGATATGCTTCACCTGAGCTATTAGCAAAGCCGGTCCGGTCCGGTGCTGCTCAGCTCAGCCGTCTCTGGAACGTGATCGCTTTTTGTTGAATCAGGGTTTGATTAGCAGTCCTGGTGACGTCATTTCTGCAATTTCTGATTCGTACCCACAGAAATGAATTCGTGTCCACAGCCTCAGAGTCACAGAAATGAGAGTTGTATTCACAAGACTTTGCACTCACAGCTTTTTGATTTGTACCCACAGAGTTGAATTTGTGTCCACAGACACAAAGTTATTTGACATCCGATTTTTGGGTACAAAAATTTTTTGACATCAGATATTTGTATACACATTTTTATTGACAGACAATCTGTGAATACGAATTTTAAACTCCTGCATACACCTTTTTGACAGTTCCCTTACACCATATCGGCCTATCTCAAAAATCCCTCCACAAGCTCCAATTGGTTCAGAACTCTGCTGCACGAATCATCACCAACACTCCCCTGTCTCACCATATCAGCCCCATCCTCCAGGAACTTCATTGGCTACCAGTTAAGCAACGAATCCAGTTCAAGATCCTGCTTCTCACCTTCAAAGCCATCCATAATCTCTCCCCCTCGTATCTATCTGACCTTATTCACGTTGTTTCACCTGTCCGCCTCCTCAGATCTTCCTCCTCTGTCCATCTTACTGTACCATCCTTCCGTCTTAGCTCCATGGGGAGAAGAGTTTTCAGCTGCTCTGCTCCCCACCTCTGGAATTTTCTCCCACAAGCCATTCGGAACTCTGATTCCCTCTCCACTTTCAAATCCAGACTCAAAACTCACCTGTATCAAACTGCCTACTGTCTGTGAGTTAGTTTGATCTTGTATTGTGGTTTTGTGTCGTCTAGGATTTTATGAGTCTTGTGTTTTTACTACTTAACTGTTTTTAACTTGATTTTTATCATTTAAATTGTTGTACAGTGACCTTGGGTTCCTTGAAAGGTGCTTTCTAAATAAAATGCAATATTATTATTATTATTATTAAATTCTTGTTCTATGTGCCCTTTTTTAGCTTTGAGCATCTGCCCCTTCAAAGGTCTGCACAGCCCTGGCCACTGGGCCCTCCTGACCACCACCAGCAGACAAGGTGGGTGAAGTGTCTTGCCCAAGGACACAATGACAAATTAATTCTTCCAGAGCTGGGATTGAGCCATCAACAAGGCGGCCATTTTCGCTCTTTTACTTTATTGGTGTTTTTGTTATACACTATAGCTATTATTGGCCTGTGGTTTCAGTAAAATAATGTTAGCATTATATTCACTGCTTGAAATATATGCTACATGTATGGCCTAAAAATGGCCACAGCTTAAACTATTATTCCAAATGTTAGAGGGATTTTTACATGCATCAAACTAACTTGATGCCAACTTCCAGCATTTTTAGTGTTGTAATAAAATTGTTTGTTCTTTTTATTTTGTCAGGGACACAGATTCCACTTCAAATCTATCACCTACCTTAGAAATATGGGGAATGTTCCATCAGAAAGTTCCATGGGTGACCAGCTGAAATGCTGCAAATGCCAGAAAGTCCTGCCTCCATGCCACTCCTTTGATAATCTTACCAAAGATACTATTCATGGTCGGTTCGTATATGTCTTCAATGGAGGAGAATACTACAGGGAGGTTGGCTGTCACATGATGTATGAGTGTGAATACTGCTTCAATCAACCAATCAGAGACCAAGAGAGAATGATGAGAGAGGAGGAGAAAAGAAGAGAAGAGGAACAACAGAGGAGAGAGGAGGAAAGGAAAAGAGAAGAGGAACGGCAGAGGAGAGAGGAGGAAAGGAAAAGAGAAGAGGAACGGCAGAGGAGAGAGGAGGAAAGGAAAAGAGAAGAGGAACGGCAGAGGAGAGAGGAGGAAAGGAGAAGAGAAGAGGAACAACAGAGGAGAGAGGAGGAAAGGAAAAGAGAAGAGGAACGGCAGAGGAGAGAGGAGGAAAGGAAAAGAGAAGAGGAACGACAGAGGAGAGAGGAGGAAAAAAAGAAAGAGTTGACTCAAAGACTAGAAAGATCCCAACAACGAGCTGAGGAGCTGTGTGAGAAACAACAACAAAGTGAAATATCAAAAGAGTTTCAGTCAAAACAAAATGTTCTGATTAGACATCTGGATGATTATAAATCAGAAACTGACAACAATAACTTTCTGGAGATTCTTTCTCTGAAATGTGACATGGAGGTTTCAGATCTCAGTCTTTCTGATACACCAGCTGATCAGCTGAGGGAGATCCTGTCTGCTTTGGACAACCTTCTGTTTGATGAATGGATTAGTACTCCTCCATCCCTCAGCACTCTGCAGCACGCTCAGGTCTACATCACTGAGCTGTGTGTCCGGTCTCTGGAGGTATCAGAGGACGTGTCTCTACAAAAGATTGCTAATGATATGCAGTCTTTAGTTGAGTCCATCAGCCAATCAGCATGTAATGTTTCTGAGAGTTTCCTGTTGGCTCAAGCCCTGTATCTTACCCTGATGCACTTCATCTCTGACAGTGACAGCTTTGAAAGTGATGCAGCTGTTATAGCTTAAAACTGGGCTGAAGAAGAGCTCCCCACTGAGCAGCTTTTAACATCAGAATTCCTGAACGTCCTCACGTCATCACTGGCCACCACAGTGGGAAAAAGCTCCGTCTCTACTTTAAATGTAGAGATTCAGTGTTTAAAACTCCTCCTATCCACTCTCACACATTTTAATGGCAGACAAACCTACTCTGAATCCACTGAGATGATCCTTAGACTTGTACAGAGAAACCAATGGACCCCAGTGGAGGCAGTGAATCTGCTCAAAGTTCTGTCACAGACAGATGCACAGGATGCTTCAATAGCTAAAGTCCTGACACTGGTCCAAGTTTACAACATTTCACCAGACTGGACAGATGATTCTGGACAGTCTTTCATCCAAACTCTTGTTGATCTAGTTGATCTTGATCACTTCCATCAGGAGTTCCAAAAGATCCACAGAAGGAAAGAAGAGAGAATTCTAACAGCAGCTCAGACAGATTTAAAAATGTCACAGAAGTTGGATGATTTTCAAATTGATGAAATAAAAAACATCATGTTTGGTGTGGTGAAATATTTAGAAAATCCACCAAATGATGAACCCTTCATCAGAGGTTTCCTAAAATGTGGAGCCTTGAAAGCAGATGAGATACAGAAGTGTCTTTTTCAGATTTGCAGAGCAGTTTTTCACACAAAAGGCTGGTGGCCCACAGTGAAACAGATGCTGCAGTGGTGTGTGCTGGTCCTGATTGAGAACACTGGAGTACCACAACTGGTTACTGAAGAGGAGGACCCATGTGTCATAGCAATGTTTGCAGCCACACAATTCTACATGGGAAACAGAGTGGACGTTATGCTGAGCTCTGACAGAGACACGGAGGAGCAAACTAAGGAGTGGTCAGACTTCTACAAGAACCTTGGAATTTCACTCAGCACAAACATGAAGACACAGCCTGATGCATCATTTAGGGAGGTCTATGAGGCTGACGTTGTGTATGGTCCACTGGAACACTTTGTTTCCGATTACTTTCAGAAAGGCAAAGAAGTGATGGAAACAGGCACGTCTCAGCTCACTCGAGGATTTATTGTTGAGAAGAAAAGTCTTGAGAAACCTCAAACTTGGGATCTGTTGAGACTCAGGGACAACGATTCCCTGGTGTTTGCTGCAGATGTCCTAAAAAACCTACTGATGAAATTCTACAGTGAAGATTTGGAACTGAGACTTAGGTTTATGAAAGCTTTTTTCAGGTGCTCCACACAAACCTAAACACCAAGACTGAGAGCAAGATAAAAAACACCCATAAGAAAATTAGTGGGAAGAAAGGAATTCCAAATGACATCTTCGTTCTGACTTTTCTTGAGAATCTCCTAAGAGTAATCACTGAAACTGAGAACAACATGACATCTCCTGCTGGGAAATGGTGTTTGGAGAGTTTATTTGTCTCTTCACAGAATGACAAAAACTCAAATGAACAAACCAAAGAAATCTTCCAGATGGTTTCAAATCTTGACGTACAAACACTTTGGTCACCAGAGGAGATCTTAAACCTTCTGAGAGCCTTAACTGACCATCACCATGATGAAGGTTGCATTTCCATCATGAAGATTTTACATTTGATGGAAACATATCAGGTTTCTTCCAAGTGGACAGATGAAAACAACAAATCACTCCTAAAGCTCATAGAGTCGTATAAAACTGAAAATCTGATAAAGCATTTAAACAAATGTCTTAGTGATAAACAAATAAAAAGCACAGACGTTCTTTTGGAGGAATTAAACCAATTGAAAGAGATCGATGAACAAACACTGAGTAAATTGTACAGTGTAGTGTCTCATGTGACTGGCCTGATCAGCACTGGTCAAATGAAAAAGCACAAAGATGTAGAGAAAGCCAAAACTCTCAGTCACAGCCTGGAAACAGAAGACCTTCAGGAGGTCCTGGCAGTTTTATGCAATGCTGTTCACCTGTGCCAGGCTGAAGAGAAGTGGTGGCCCAGAACCACTCAAATGATCGGCTGGTGCCTCTTGGCCCTGTCTGACACTGGGAAGCTCCTGGAAATGGGAACTGGAGAGGGGAAGTCTTGTGTCATAGCAATGTTTGCAGCGCTTCGTGTTCTTAGAGGTGAAAAAGTGGATGTGGTGTCCAGCTCCTCAGTTTTATGTCAAAGAGATGCAGACAAATGGAAGAATTTCTACAAGTTCTTTGGCATTACAGTTGACACAAACACAAACAAAAAGGATGACAGCAGCAGAAAAGAGTGCTACCAGAAGGACATCGTCTATGGAACTATTGAAGACTTTGCTGCTGATCACCTTCGCCAGATCTTTAAGATGAAAGATGTGAGGCCTGATCGCAGCTTTCAGTGCATCATAATTGATGAAGTGGATTCTCTGCTGCTGGATCAGGGAGTTCAGCTGACCTACTTGTCCAGTCCCATGGTCTCCATGCAACACCTGAACATTATTTTGGCAATGATTTGGGGCCACGTCCAACATTATGGCTTCCTTTCTACAGGACACCAGATCTTTGTACAGGAGCCTCCTGCTTCATTCTTCAAGGTCATCTTTGACTCAATAAACACAGAAGAAACTGAAATAAATGATCCAATGGATATTTTATATATCGCTGAAAAAACCAACACGGTGCCCCCTGGCTTTACAGAGGATTTCTACAAAAGTGAAAAGGATGAACTTCCCAAAAAACTAAAGTCTGTGAGTCAGGATGCTGTGGTTGATTTTCTAGAAGAGCTGGAGAACTACATCCCCTATGGATTTACTGTTTACTCTTTAAATGATGAAGGGTTGCTCTGTCTCAGGAAGCCCAGTCCATACAACAGTCATGACATCCCAGAGCTGAAGTTTCTGGTCTTGGAGGAAGGCTTGTGTTGTGTTCTCCACGACTTAGAAGAAATTATCAGTCCCGTTGCAAGTTTAATCCTAGACAAGATCCAGTACACCCCATCTACAAAGAATGAAGACAAAATCAGCATTCCTGGTTTCTTGAAGACTCTGATTGTAAATAAAATGTCAGTGTGGGTGGAAAATGCCTTTTTGGCAAAGCGCCTGAAGGAAGGACAGGACTATGTTGTAGAAAATCACAACATTTGCCCAGTGGACTTCAGGTCTACTGGTCTTGTTGAACTGAATAAGAAATGGGGCGATGGTCTACAGCAGTTTGTTGAGATCAAACACCAAATCAAACTGAGCACAATTTCTACTGTAACAAACTATGTTTCTAATATCTCTTTTTTTCAAAAGTACCAGGGAAAGATTTATGGAACCACTGGAACACTTGGCAGTGAAAGGGACATTCTGTTTCTGCAGGATCTGTATCCAAGTCTGTTTGCCTGCAGAATGCCAACATTCAACAGGAAGAAGTTATATGAGGTCAAAGGAACTCTGAAAAAATCCTCTGAAGAGTGGAAATCTGAAATAAAGCATGTTGTTATGGCTCAGATTTCACCAAATACACACAGAGAAGGAAGAGCAGCTCTGGTGATCTGTGAAACAATCAACAAAGCCAATGAGATCTATCAAGAACTGAAAACCAGCGTCTCAGGTAATCTCATTCTCTACTGCCGCAATGACAAAGACAGTCTGAGCAAAGTTGATAAAGAACTCCTTCCTGGAGATGTCATTGTTGCCACAAACCTTGCTGGACGTGGAACTGACATTAAAGTGTCCAAACAGGTGAACAACAACGGAGGACTTTTTGTGATTCTGTCCTTCCTCTCTGAAAATACAAGAGTGGAACTGCAGGCTTTTGGTCGAACAGCACGAAAAGGAAAACCTGGATCTGCTCAGATAATCATGTGCACTGAACACCTGCAGCAGGACTTCAGGACAGTGATGTCTCTGGAGGAAGCTAAAAGCACAAGAGACAGGCTAGCTGCAGAAAAGATAAGTCACATGATGAATGATGTCACTGAGATGAATCTGCAGGAGGACCTGTTCTCAGAGTACTGTAAAACTCTTCAAGAGATTTACAAGGACACAGATGGAGATGATAGAAGAGCTGTTGTTGCCATCATNAATGAGTTCTGGGGCATCTGGCTGCAAATTAAAGCAGAGGACATCAAGCAGCTCAAGACGGATGAATTGAAACAAAGTTTGGAAGATGATTTGTCAAAGGCAAAAAGACAATGTCAAAGTCAGACATCACCATGTTTTAGCATTTACCACTACATCAAGTTTGGAAACATTGCAGTTGAAGAACAAAAGTGGGACCTTGCTGCCAGATTGTTTGAAAAAGCTATAAATGAAGATGAAAGTTGGGCAGCCATAGAATTTTACAGTCATGCTTACTGCATTATAGAGCAGCAGAAGGCAGACTACCTGACTAAAGCCAGAGAAGACCTGACAAAGGCACAAGAGTCCCTCAAGTGTCTCTGTGAGGAATGCATGGTTTGTTTATCATTTGTCAAAATGGCCTCTGTAAACTCAGAAAACTGTGACACAACCAGCCTTGAAAAACAGTTCACAACAAAGAGCAACATGTACAAGTTGTTTGATGAAAACATTACTGAGGCCATCAAAAAGCTTGATGAAATTAAAGAAAAGGGAAGGGATGCACTGGCCAAAAAGTCAACAGTTTTATCCTTGGTGTCAAGTGATGAAGACCTCCAGGTAGAAGCTGACAATCTCCACAGTCAAGGCCTGAAGTATGTGTTTGCTGTAGAGGAGGAGCCTCGTTTCTCATGGGAAGGTCTGCTGGTCTTCTGTTTGGGAGTTTTGCAGATCATTGGAGGAGTTCTGTTAGCTGTGTTTACATGTGGCACTTTAGCCAATGTTGGAATGGGACTTGTTACTGAAGGAATATCAGACTGCATCAGTGGCATTGAGGCCATGGTGACAGGAGAGTTCAGCTGGAAGTCCTGGGCAATAGATAAGGCCATTTCCATTGGAATATCAGTCATTGGATTTGGAATTGGAAAGCTGATTGCAAAAGGCTTCAAGGCTCGTAAAGCTGCCATTAAGATATTTGGTAAAGAACTGAAGTCCTTGCCCAAGTTCTTTTCCAGGCAGGTCAAAGAAGGTTTCAGTGTCGTCACAAGGACAAACATGAAGAATGCTGTAAAACTCACTACTAAGAAAATAGTTGAAGAAACCATCATCTATGGACTTGGGAAGGCAGAGGAAAAAATATTGAAAGAAATCATAAACAGCATTAAAACTGAAGTGACAAAGGACATATCTGCCAATGTGAAATCTAATCTTGAAAAAAAGCCCTTATCTTCATTAGTGGACTCCATTATTCTCTCATACCTTGAAAATAAAGAGCAACTCCATGATCTCCTGGAGGACAAGTCAAGAAGGGCTAAACTTCTGGACATTTTCAAACAGTTAAGCAAAAGACTAACACAGCCTTTCTATGCAGACCTCAGCTGGCAGAACAAGCTTAACTCAGCCCTCATCACAGTGACTGACAGAGCAAAAGCAGAGACCAAAGGAAAAGTGCAACTATTTCTAACAGCCATGCAAGCTACCCACTACAGTGTTCTGGCAGGAGAAGCTATTGCTGCAGCATGCACCCTCTCCAGCAGGTTCTTCTCCAACCTTGAGAATCAACTGAAAACCTTTAAAGAAGAAAAAGATTTCTCAGAAAAAGTCAAGCCTAATGAACTGTCTCCCTCAGACACTGAGATGCTGAAAGCATTCAAGCAGGATTTGGCTGACACCATCAGTGATTTATTAGCTGATGCTTTAGTAGAAGTTTTTCACCAGAAGTTCTCCAGCCACATTGTTTCTTATGTTAAAGGTCAAGTGAATGGCATCATCAGAAACGAAGCTAGAAATGTATTAAAAAGTGACAGAACAGAGGACAAACTCAAAGCTGGACAGAACAACAAATACATTGCACACATGCCAGCAAATCTCAACTCCAAACTTGCAGCAAATGTTGGTAAGGACTCAATATCACATGCTGAAAAGATTATGAACCCCAAAACTTAGGGCACTATGCTTGATGTCAAAGTCCTCTCAGAAACCACTGGAACTCAAGTTATCATCCTAACAGAGGATCAACATGGAAAACTTACCAAAATGCAGGAAGTGAACCCAAGTACTAAACCTGCCAGTCAAACTGTGAGACTGATCTACAGACCAAAGAGTTCTGAGCATCCTAATGGCCATTATGATGTGTTCATCAATGATCAGACTGTAAGAATCAACAACAAAGACAACAGCTGTCTGTTGGAGGAGGAGGAGGAGACTGGTACCTGGCTGTGGGAGCTGCACCACCTCTCACAAATGAAGATAAAGATATTTTCAAGGAATTTACTGGATACACAGAAATGTATCAGTCAGTGAAAAATATTCTACAAAATAGAAAAGTGGGAAATTTGATCAATGCAGATCACCAACCAGCAGTCAATTCAATATTGACAGCTAAGATACTGAACCCTGATAGCAAATTAGCAACAGCTATGCTTGAAGTAGCAACAAAAACCTCTCCTCTGGATATGAATCTGATGGAGAATGTGCATAAATATCATGGTCGTGGACTTCCAGTTGTCTGTGTCCCTACAGAAATACATCGTGAGTTTTCCAGCACAAAATCACCAAGATTTAGAGAATACTTAGCAGAAACCATCAGCAAAGATGATCCTGTGAAAACCTTCAAAGCAATGATCCTTGGATCGATGCCAAGGCATGAGTTGGATGGCACGAAGGGCTTTAAAGATTTTAGGAATAATGAGGACAGTACTTTCATTCTAAAGTTGTTCAAAGACAGTTTTCCACAACACAGTATAAAATTAGCAGACTTCTGGTTTGAAAAGCTTCAAGGCAAGGGGGTTATGACGCAGCAACAACTTGATGAGATTAAGAACTGGATCTTGAAAGAAGGCTACAAAAATCAAAACGATCCAGTGAGAAAGGAAGGCGTCCAGTGTCTAACCAAGAAGGTAACGTCACATGACTTTTTAAATTTACTTGCTTTAAAAATGTAATACTTATATTTTTATAAATCAAGTACCAATTAAAAACCTCCCTTGTAGCTGAACTAAATTAATTTGTGTTTTTTTAGAGGGTGTTGACACCGAGGAATCTGCCAAACATGAAGAATAAGAAGAAAGATTCTTCACCTAGCTCATCATTATAGTTCTGTAGATTTCTGCTAGTGATTTCTGTTGCTTCCACATTTATCCTAATCCATGTGACTGTGGCTCAGGAGAATCCAGGGTTCAAACCCCAGCCCAAAAATCCTTGAGCAAGATACTGAACTCCCAACCATCCAAGATGGCAGCCCACTGCTCCTCAAAAACTGATAAGGATGGGTCAAAAGCAGAAAGGAACTTCTCAAAGGGGATGAATAAAGTGTATATTATGATCAGTATGCGATTTGTGAAAAAAAGCTGAGTTATTTTTATTTTGCAGTTGTTGTGAGTTTGGGGGGTGGGCTTTTTCTGCAAGCGCTGCAGTGTATGTGTTGCCATATGAGCCCCTCAGCTGCCCTACTGAAGTGGCTGACAAATGGCCGATATGCCCAACAACCAGTCCAGTGGTGGCTGTTCCCTATTAGGACTGCTGTCTTATCCTTTACGGGGAATTAACTAGTGCACTGGAATGAGCATGGGGGCTAAATCCCCCCACCAAATCACACCCTGATTAATATTTTAAATTACATTGTCAGCAGTTATACTGTCATTGACTGCCACATAATGGTGCAAGGTCTCTAAAATTATTTCATCTTAATGCACAGACAGAATACATTCTCAATTTATTTAAATTCTGATCATATGTCATTTGTGTGATTTGATCTGTGTTTTTTTGTTGTAACAGTTTGATCCTTTTAACCAGTTGTTAATGGTTCATCATTAATACAAAAAAAACCAACACCTAATTGTTTGACTTGATTTTGTTAGATGCTTTAATTCAGTAAAAAAAAAAATACACTGAAAAGAGTGTAGAAAAACTGAAACTAACTACAATTTGTTTTGGGTGGATATTTTGCTACACCTCTATCAAAGATTAACATTTGTGATTTTTTTTTGTTTTTTATCATTTAATTAAAAACTTTTAGATGTTGAGAAATAGTAAATGTTCACATGTAAACATTATATTATCTTTGTTGTATTTTTACTGGAATTTGATTCAAAAACAAAAAAGGATTTCCAAGCATGTATCAGCCAATAAATCAAATTAACAAACAGAAAACATTTTCAATCTTTTATTTAAATATAAGATAGTGAGCTGCTGAGCATTTCTTTCATTCAGAATTTCACTCTTAACATTTTTCTTGAACATCAATCCTGGATGCATCAACAGAGGTTAATAAAATTAATGATTCTTTAATTTGATAAATTCTAAGCTGTAAGTGACAGTGAATGTCAGTGACATTTTAGGCTGCCATGCTATACTTTTCATCTAGAGAGAAATTTGTGGAAACACGATTTTTAAATTATAAATGTCAGTTTATGTAACCCATATAAAACATTTCTGATCATTTACCAAATTTTAATGCAAGTAATCACAGATTCTCAAAGTGTTCAATAGAGGGCAGCACACATCCAACCATGTGCGGTGCTAGTGTGACCATTAAGGAAAGGAGAAAAAACCAGAGCAGATTATGTTTGGGCTACATATCTGGAGCAAGCTAGAGAGCGAGAAAATTAGCTTTTTTTCTTGCCTAAAACTAAGTACCGGTAGTTTTTTTCTTTTTCTTTTTTTATTGGATATGTTGTTGTTGAAGAGGAGGAGGCCACCATGTGATCCAGGAGCTCATTGGAGAAGCCAGATGTGCTGGAGCCTGCACTTGGATTCATTCTTTGGATTCCAGATAAGCTTATAAAAAGGATAAAAGGGGCCCCTGGTTACGGTCCTTGTAATGCTCCCTGAGTTCAGCACCTTGGACAGCGCCTGTGCATGCTGCCAGCCCCCTGATCTGGCTCAGCCGCCTGTTTCTCCTGTTCAGCACCTTGGAGAGAGGCACACTGATGTTCTGCGCAGCTGAGTCCAATCTGCAATCTGGACAGCATAAAAGCCAATCCATCCAGTCGTTCAGGGGGTGCAGATCTGTGCTGTCATTCCCCTGGGTTGTGTTTTAACTCTGGTACTCCAGAGGTGTACTGACTGAGCCTATTTGGTCAACTTGTTTTGGTCGTTTAGGTGATTTGTAGCTGAGCAGCCCATTGAGCTCGTTATGTGGGATACCACCTTGTTGTCTTTTGGAAATCTCATCTTTGTGAGGTCTCCCCTTATTTTATTTTCTGAAGAGCTTATTTTAGTTAAAGTCATCAGTTAATAGTTTTTCCTGTGAATTTTCTCCAGGTTTTGTGTTTATTTACTGTTCATCTTTTTTCCCCTTTTGGGTGGACTTCTGTTGATGAGTTAAAGTAAAGGGAGCGCCTGTGTTTTAGTTCTGTGCAGTACCTCCTTCTGCCAGCAACATTTGACCTAATAAACTGGTTTTCATTTATAATTGATGCCTTAGTTGTCCCACTGTTTTGTGTTAATCCCCTCTCTTTGTTCCTATGACGTAAACATATGACTTTCCTGATTAAACAAAAAGAGGGAAAAAACTCAGCAAACAAGTGTTTGGATAGCTGTACATCAACAAATATGAAATGTATTAAAAAGAAACTAAGGAACTGTCAAAATACATTTATATGAAAATGAGAAATGACCCAGATTATTTTCCCCATAAATGTCATAAGGGTGAACAATTAATGTTTATATATATTATAATATACTAATTCAATTAAATGTTTAAATCAAAATGGACCTCAGAAAACATGAATATATTAAATTCACCTGTGTTCATTTAAATCCAGGACCAACAGGCTATTATTTTTTTAAATGTTACTTATACCCTAAAACTAACTTGTGACATTAAGAATCATTTTACAACAAACAACACATAAGTATGGATTGAGAAAGAAAAGGAGAAGCTACATGTGGTTATCATGGTCACCTGACAGCAAAGGTCAGCAGCTCTCTGCTGAGTTTGTATTTTCCCACATTTTCTCTACTTCTCTAATTTCCTCCCATGGTTCTAAAATGTTCTTGTTTGGTATCATTTAAATCCTTTATGTGTAAAATATCACATCTAATTTGAATTTTAGTTCTTCTAAATGTGTCTGAAGACAGAAGTATTACATCTGGAACAATTAATATTCTGTACAAAACAAGTCAGTATTTCTTCAGACGTGGTTTAGCACTAGCAGTACTTTAGTACATCAGAAACTTAACAGTAAAGGGCTTTTGTATAATTGCAGAGATACTCACTTCTCCAGCCTCTGAGTCCTCCTGACCCTAGACAATCCACTGTTGGTAAGATCTGTTTCTCAACTCTAAAAGGTTCCAATTCCCCCCAAAAAAGCCAAAAGCAGAGAAACATTTTTCCAAACGGGAAAGAATAAAAAAAAGAAATCTTATTATTAATATCAAGCCTGATTTTCCTTTGTATTTTGATAGGGTTTCATTTGAAATCACAGAGTTTAATGTGAAAGACTAATCTGCCATGTTTTTTATGAATTTGATTTTGTTTCATGTAAAGTTTTACATTCATGAATGTTACAAAGAGTAGAAAGCTCTTTTTTTAAAACTCTCTTTTTAAGTGATCTAAAACTGTACCTAAATACAGTCTTTAAGTCTCAGTCAGCTCTCTGTGCTCATACGATTTGAGATCTTGTATTCCACGTAAATTTCATCACCGGCCTATGCCACTCCTTGCACCTTTGCCATCAGGTGAAGGCATTCTGAAAAGCATTAGGTTTTGCAAAAATGACACAACTAGTCTGGCAGAAAAAGTCCTTCTTTAGCCATTTTAATTAATTGTTGCAATTAATCACAACTAAGAAAATTTGCCCATAAAAGCATTTTTTTTTATCATTTAAAATAATTTTAATGGGGAACAAAATCAAATAATAGACATGAACTTTAACATTGTAAACTCAAGCTCCTTTAATGTCTTTAAAAATGCATTTAAATTGCATTTCAGTTCAAAATAGTAGAAAAACAAAAAAATGTCTCTGGCAAAAATTGGACAGACCTAAAAGTACACAACTTTATTGTTTTATTTATTCATTTTAAGTACATTGTCATAAGGGTATTGCTTTAAAATAATAAAATATTTCCGCCATGTGGAAACACCCTGTATGAGTGAATTATTTTTTGCAGGGCTGTATTATAACTGACCCGCTGTCTTACAACACTTCTGCCTCGATTCCACGTGGGATCTGGGAAGGGTCGAGTCTCTATCCAAATCGGATAAGGTGAGGAAGGGGCAGGAATAAATTTAAGGATAGACCATCCAATTTCACAGCCGCTTGCTTCCAGTTTTCGCGGTGGAAAGAGGACCAAGTCCACCTGGACCGGCTGAATCCTCCGAAGGATGCAGCTTCTATTTGGACACAGGCTGCATGTATCAAGGTCTGATCTGTGCACCAGAGTAGCAGGAAATCGTGATAACAAATGTTCCCCTTTGCTTCAATTTCTAGCTGCGATCAATTGCATAAATTTTTTAAAGACATTATTTTTTCCTAATTACCGGTAATCAAAATTTACGAGTTAAAGTCCCAAGCCTATTTCTTGTTACATATTCAATGGTGAGCCAGCCAGGAGAGGTGTTTTATTATTTTTGGCTAGGAGCAAGGCCAACCATCTGCTGGAAGAGTCTTTGTAGAAACAAAATGTAAACAAAGGGACTGTTTATGGTTCTGTCTGTTCTCCATCTGAGACCAGGACCTGGATGACTTCTAGTCCAGTGGTTTGACCAGAATGGTGATTTTTGAATTTGACCTTTATTTCACTACACTTCTGTGACAACACTGCTCCCTTGTGGGTGTTTTAGGTTGAGTTTAATTTTGACTCCCCATTTTAGTTTCTGTTTCATTTTTCTTCTCTTTAAAACCTGCCTGCAGTCAGTCCTGAAGGACACTTTGCTGCTCGCATTTCACCATTGGAGTCAATTTACAAGTACTGGTAAGTAAAAAATTGTATCAAACATTTTGTTAAGATTATTATTTGATGAAGACATTTTTCTGGTGATTTACAATGTTATATTTCTTACCTTTATTTATTTATTTTTTATGTATTGAATATGTGCTTGTAACTTATCATAAAACAAGGAACATTTTTCAGATAAACAAACCTGTTAAATTTGATGGAAAAGTTACCTCTTTTGATCAATTTTATGCCCTACGATGGACTGGCGACCCGTCCAGGGTGTCCCCCGCCCCTTGACCGCTGGAGATAGGCACCAGCTCCCCCGCGACCCTCTGTGGAGGATGAAGTGGTTAAAGAAAATGAATGGATGGATTAATTTGATACTTTTTCTTAATCTTAATAAATCTAATAATTTGCTTTTTTGAGTGAGCTCATCTGAAATGTACAGCTAAAATTATGTTGGTAAAATTTTGCCCTTAGATGAGTAAATGGTCATTTTCCACAAAAATATTAATCTTAAAATAGTAAATAAAAAGTTGTAAATTTTTTAAAGGTAGATCAAATTTTCTCTTAAAAAGGACAGCTACTGTTCTTGCAAAACAAAACAAAAAGCTGCTAATCTAATTTAAAATATATAAATATTATTTATTACACTGTTTGTAAAAATTTTGAGCTACACCTGCCAAACTGGCAGATGTGGAAGTGTCTCAGGCAGGACATTTTTGAAACATGTAGGACAATTTCTTCACATGCTGCAGATTTGTGTCTATTTATTAGTGGGTATAGTTTTTATTAAAGTGAGTATTGTAGTGACCTCTGACATTTCCATATTTTACACTGTTTTTTAAACATGGTAGATAAGAATCTTATAGATACAAGGGTGATTTCCTGGCTAGGAATACATATATCAGATACAGTACAGTTACCATAAAACTTTACTCAAATAGAACAGTATGATGTCTTGTAAAAAATGTTTTATGTTGGTTCAAAACAAAGTTAAATTACTTCAAATCAAATCTTCAGAATCAGAATTATTACCGTCCTTCATTTCACTGTTCTCTTCAGAAGATGTAACCATAACAGCAGCAGCTGTGATTTTACATGCAATTACAGGCCTTGAACATTAAGTGTTTTAATGACCGTTTTATTTTTTATTCTGAATAGAAATATACTAGCAGAGGAGGAAGTGGCAAAAGTGACACATCAGAAAAGAACTGAGTCAAAATAATAATTTACTTTTTACTATTTTTAAAATGTTTCTAATTCATGTTATTTTAAATTGTTTTTATATTGTAGCCCCTTTCCTTTCTCCCTCAAAAGACATTGTCTTTTGCCAGGCCACAGTTGTAAATAAGAAATTTGTTCTTAATCTGTTTTGCCTGGTTAAACAAAGGTATTATTATTATTACTTACAGATAAAGGCCACACAAATTAGCCTTGTAATGATTAACTAATACAGTTTTGCATTTATTTGACAAGAACTAAGATAACACCGCCATATCAAAGTTTTTTATGACTGAGTCTTTGTTCTAGTCATGGGTTCATGTGCGCTAACCTCCTCGTTTAAGCCCAGAGAAGAACAGTGACTCGTTACAGTAGGAATGTGAAGAAAATCATTTGCTTTTTTGAGTGAGTTCATCTGAAATGTACAGCTAAAATTATGTTGCTAAAAATTTGTCCTTAGATGAGTACATGGTCATTTTCCACATAAATATAAATCTTAAAATCGTGAATAAAAAGTTGCATGTTTCTAAAGCTAGATCAGATTTTTTATTAAAAAGGACAGCAACAGTTCTTGCAAAAAAAAAAAAAAAGCTGCTAATATAATATTATAATATCAAAATATTATATATTTACTGTTTGTGAAAATTTTTGACATTTCTGGAATAGAAATATACTAGCAGAGGAGGAAGTGGCAAAAGTGATTCATCAGAAAAGAAATGAGGCTAAACAAAACTCAGTAGGGCACAAATAATTTGCTTCCAGATAAAGGCCACAAAAATTAGCTTTGATTATTATTGAGTATTAGTATTAGTCTAATACATTTTTGCATTTATTTGACAAGAACTAAGATAACACCTCCATATCAAAGTTTTTTATGACTGACTGTTCTAGTCATGGGTTTATGTGTGCTAACCGCCTCATTTAAGCCCAGAGAAGAACATTAACTCGTTAAAGGAATGTCCCAAAGTTAAACACTGATGTTTTTTGTTCCTTTTCAAATGAACCACAGATTCCAGTTGAAATGAACTTTAAACTTCTGTTTAAAGTTTGGTATACAAGTATCAATTTTAATTGCTCACAAGGTGGAGGATAAAATCAACTTTATTCTAATGAGTGTGATTAATTTAACTGCTTTTCTGAACTGTTTTGATTATAAATGTCATATTAATTGTTCATTTCTTCATATAGACTGATTCTCAATTCTATGTTCATGTAGAACATACACCGTTGATATATACACCATTCATACACCATTGAATTTCCCAAAAGAATTTCCCCAGAGGGATCAATAAAGCTGTCTGTCTGTCTGTTAAAGAAGTACTATAATACTCTGAGTTTGTTTACAGTTTTTCTCAGTAGCTTTGGTGCCTTTCTCACAACAGAATTAATGTTTTCACCACTGCTAAGACATTTCTCAAAACAACTAGTGCAAACTGCTATACATGGTAGATAACCTGCAAAAGCTCAAATGAGAAGTTCATGCTTCAAAAGCAAGTCCCTTAATCAAAATGGATCATTTGTTCTTCAAAA